>JAKJJM010104267.1:0-14319 GCA_021901965.1 Pipa carvalhoi
GGCCTGACTTCCTGACTTCTTGACTTCCTGATGTATTAGAGCAATCTCCGCTCGTGGGTGCCCCCCCCCCACCCACGGGTGCCCCCCGCCCCTACTTTAAATACAGTTCTCCTAGTGGAATAATAGAGCAGCTGCAGGTCTTTGGTGAGTCTCTGGTGAGGTTTATCACAACACTCAGGGCCTTATTGACTAAAGTCTGAATAGTCGCATAGAGCTATGAATTCACATCTATTCACCACTTTCCCATGTTCACTTATTGAGCAAAGTCTGTGATGTGGCGAATACATGACCAATTCGGGCGACTACAATAGTTGCAAACTTACTGAGCAACAACAACTTTCTCAGTGGGGGATGGAGCTGAAATGCCATGTTCTAGTGGAATAATGCATGCAGAAAGAGTAGAAATAATCAAGTAGGTGACTTGGAAAGGAAAGACTGTGGGTTTATTGTGTTGCTGGCATGTAGGCCTAATGAACAAATATGACTTATTAGTAGAATTTAGTAGACTTTAGTTCTTCTTTCTAAAGAAAAAAATATTAACATTGTATTAAAAAAATGTTTGTTATGGAATGGGCAATTTAAAAGATATGTATGCGTGATTTTTCTATAGAAACTGAAATTATACATATCTACTTGTCATAATAATTTCTTATCAGTTATTGAGAAGAAAAATATGTGTCAAAATGCATCGCCTGACACTCACCTTAATCTCTGACCTCCTCAGAGAGAGACCATTTTTTTCTTTCCACATTTATTAGTCACAGGTCATAAAGGAAGAGCTCATTAAAGTGCAAATTGTTCCACTGCTGTTTTACTACTGTAATATCAACTGATCACTAGCCTATTGTTTATCTCGCAAAGGTTTAATTTGAAAAAATAATAATTAATTCTCATCTCCAGGAGTAATAACCCTTGCAATTAAACAGTTTTTGCAATTCTTCTTTCAGAAATGTAATTAGCATTTATATTTTTAGCAAGTAAGTGGTTACGTGCCCCCTTCCATTATGTAAGTTTTAATTTGGAAAACTGTACAAAATAAAATAGCCCTGCAAAAATAAGTTTGGTATTCTGTCTGGTCAGTCCCACTTGACAGCTGTGTGCGCATACCTGCAGTCCATAGCCTCCATGCAGCTGGCGATGGATAACTTTATAACAGATACATACAGGGCGAAATTTAATAAACTTGGAATAGCTCGATTTCTCTTTTCTGAGTTTATTCCCACAAGATCTCGCAGTAAATATCGCATGATTTTATTCGACCGATATTTACCAGCTGAAACTTTTTGATTGGGTTTTTCATAGCATGGCTACCTTTCCATCGAAAAATTCAATCGAAAAGTTTCGAATAAAATCGTGCGATATTTACCGCAAGATTTTGCGGGAATAAACTCAAAAAGACAAAAATCGAGTCTTTTCGAGCTTATTAAATTTCGCCCACAGTGTCAGGTAACAGGAAGTGGGATGGTTGGGGGGTGGCGCTGCGGCAGATGGTTGGCACCACCATTTTAGGATGACTGGACAGAGGAGTGCATCAGGAGACTTTGACCTAACGGGGTTTGCTACTTTATTACAGCTCGAAAATTAAATTTGCTAAAATCTGACATTTTTTGTTTATTTTAGGTAATCTAACAAAACCTAATCTACCTTGGATTCGCAGTGTCAGATCCAGAGCCAAACCACACATTTTTAATATTTCAAGGTGCACCAATGAAAATCTTTTACATTTCACTATTTTCACCCAGTTTGGTTTCACCTATTTTGCTTTTGTTTTCAATGATTTTAGCCGGCTTTTCACTTTTTTGGGGGGGAATAACAAAATAAAAAAATATATAAAATATAAAAAAGATTTTTTTGATGGCTATTGGGGATTTTTAAAACTGAGAATTGTCCAGTAGTGCAACAATTCACCACTTTTCCAACTTCACATTTTCAGCAAAGACTGATATTTTCCACAAGTTCCGTCACAGTTCACAATATTATATTTATGCACAATGTCGGATTTACATCTCAAGAGCTTATATGCACAGAATGTTTGGTGCCTTAGACCACACCCACTAACTGACCCACCCACTAGGCCACACCCACTAACTGACCATACTTCTTTGTAAAAATAAACACCGACTAAATTATAGGGGGAAATTTATAAAAATCAAAACAGCCTAATGCTAGAGAAACAGAGCCTCATTGACTAAAGTGAGAATTCACCTATCGAACTCACTTCTCTACAATTTGAGTCGCATCACCAAAATAGTCACACATTCATTTCTTATTATTGACTAAGCAGCTAATACACTTGTCGAACAGGTGGACAGCAGTGAATGCTGTCGGATGTGTATTGTGGCATAGTCAGTCGGATAAAAGTAGGATGAGAAGTCATGTGGATTGAGGCGAATTCCCCCAGTGAAGGGCAGTGACATCATCCTCACCATATCCCACTAACTGTATTCTGTGTATATTCTATTTCTATGTCACCTTGTCCTTAGGTCATGTTGTCACTTAGTCGCAGTCACCATTGTCACTTTTGAATGAATAGTCACCTTACACAACACCAGAATCCTGCCATCAACCCCCCAATTCGCCAGTCTGAAGTGGTAAAGTCTAACAGGTAAATTTGGAGCAGTACACCTAGTCGCATTTGCACCTTCACACCACTCCTCCGCTTAGTCAATAATTGAAGTACCTGATGCAAAGAGCTCCATAAGTTTGCAACTTGCGTTGTCGTCCGAATTGGTCATGTATTCGCCACTTTGCAGACTTTACTCAATAAGTGAACATGGGGAAGTGGAGAATAGTTGTGAATTCACAGATCTATGTGACTATTTGGACTTTACTCAATGAGGCTCACAGTGTTTATTTTATTATGTTGGTATTATTTTAATATGTTATTATTAGTGTTGAGCAAACGGCTCGGCAAAAGGTTAGTTCGACCCAAACTTTACCTTTTTGCCGAAACCAAGCTGAAACAAACTTTTTGCTGCAAGTTCAGGGTCGGCTCAGGGGTTTGGGGCCATTTACAGTCGCTTTCCTACACTGGGGGTCCATTGTGAGTTCCCTCACAGGTCCTCTCCTAAGTTATAAATAGCTGAGGAGCGCAGCAATAAGCTCAGTCGCGGCGATGAAAAGAAAGAAGAAGGACCAGAAGAAGGATCTGCGGAGCTGGGCAGCAGCGGATCAAGAAAGAAGACTCATTTGGATTACGCCGAACCAAGACAGCAGATCAAGATGAAGAGTGAGGGCATCACAGACAACACTGGCCCATCCAGGACTACTTCGTGGGCCGAAGAGAAGACTTCAGGAGTGGTGAGTAGATATGCGATTATTCAGCTCTTTTATTGATAATGTAAATTGTTAATGTCAGGTTGGTCAGGCGGGCACCAGTATAGGATGAGTATACAGCAGCGGTATAGTGCAGGGTAGACAGATACCAGGGTGTGGAATCTAAGACACCTCCTGGTCTTCTCCTAGAGCCTCCGCAAGGAGGTTAGGCTTTGGCTGCGGAGATGTCCAGGTCGCGGTCCCTAGGACTGTTAGCACTTATATAGCAGAAAATACAGAGGTTAGCGGTAATTCAGGAATCGTGGTCAGACAGGCAAAAGGTCGGGGCAAGCGGAGGTCAAACGTAGTCAGGTAAACAGGCCGCGTCAAACACAGTAATACAGAAACAAAGAAATAGACGAGCAGAATCACACCCAGAACCTAGTTCTATAAACGGGCGTCTGAACAGAGGGGAGGTGAGCTTAAATAGGCGCCTGAACATGAACGGGTGGCGACGTCACGCCGCGACCACGTCGGGTTACGTCGCCAAACCAAGATGATTTCAGGCGCCAGACCAAAATGGCGACTGAACCGCATGGATGGTGACGGAACAGAACGCCGACCAACGGCAGGAGAGGAGACGGAGGAAGGCCGCGACGCAATCGGGTGCCGAATTCCGACGTGAGCACGAACAGAGGTAGGTTTCCTCACAGTTAATTGTTTATTTTTATTTATTAATTTATGATTGATTTTTTTAATGCTTTTATTTTTTATGTCTTACAGTTAAATTGTTAGTGTTTTTTTTTGGTAGATTGTTAATTAGATTGTTAGTGGTTTTTTGGTAGATTGTTAGTTAGATTGTTAGTGTTTTTTTTATTGATTGGTCTTGCGAAAATTGTTAGTTTTAGATTTAATTGTTTTATATTTAGTGTTTTTTTTAACAGGTTTTGTAACGGGCCTGTACCCCACTAGTTAGGGGGTGCAGGTCCACCTCAGCCCCTTTCCCCATGGTTAGGTAGGGGGTGTGGGACTTAGATAGGGCCATAATTAGGTTAAGGCCCCCAACCCCATAACGCTGATGGGGTTGGGGACCATGGGACAGGGTCAGCGATTGACCCCCTCTAGGTAGCAATCCCCCCACCTCCTCATAGTGGATGGTGGGAGTGGGGGGATAGGGATCCCAGGGACTCCTTCTTTTTGTTTAAATAGGCCCCCTACCCCCAAAGGGACACAAAGGGGTAGGGGGGAGAGTTCAGGAAGCGGCTTCCAAGGAGCCGCTTCCTGCACTTAGCGATCCTCTCACTCACTAAGTGAGTGGTGATACTAGGGGGAGGTGTGGGGGTCCCAGAGACACCTTCTAGATGGGCTTTAATTTTTTTGTACTAATTATTTCCATAGCGCTAATATTGTATTAGCGCTATGGAAATAATTGGGCATTTAAATCATTAACCGCTTACTTGCTGGTTAATAATTTAAATAGCGCTGGGTGAGTGCTGATGCTGGGGGAGGTCGGGGGGATTGGGGGGAGGTGTGGGACCCCTGCTTGATGGGGTTTACATGGTAATTTTATAGTAATTATTTCCATAGCGCTTTTGTAATATTAGCGATAAGGAAATAATTGGGGGATGTGTGGGGGTGGTGGGGGAGGTGTGGGAGTCCTGTGGAACCCCAGTGTACGCAATCTTAATGGGGTTTGGAGTTCGGGTTCGACACGAACCTCGAAGCACTAACTGAACTTCTCAAAGTTCGAGGTTTGACTCGAACTTGAACTTTTAGTGCTCACTCATCACTAGTTATTATATATTATTATATATTATTTTTTATATTTATTTTTTCATTTTTTTTTAGATTCTATAATATTTTTAAATATATAAATAAATAAATATATAAAACAGATTTACATATCCATCAAAAACGGATTTATTTCATACATATTTTTGACAATTATTTTGTCTATTTTAGTTGTTTATTCCAAGATCCCAAGCCAGACTACAAACAATGTGGACCTCTCAAACCACCATGATAAAACAATGTAGTCCTCTGTATGTGTGAGGGGGAGGGAAAGAAAATTGGAGATGATTGTTTTAAACGCTATGGGGCATATTTATAAACTGAGTTAAAGAAAATGCTGTCATGATCTCCATTTTCAATATTATTGCCATAGAGCTTCATCATGCCACGTCCTCTTTTGTTTTCCTCATGAAGCACATTCCAAATTCACAAATTTTACTTAACTTAAAGGGACTAAAACCAAAACTTAAGAACATTCTAAAAACAAAAAAAATGAAACAGTAACAGCCAATGACATAGTTGCATACCTCCAGGCCTAACCTACAATACTGCTTGTCACAAAACACCCCTTAAAATATTGATACTCAAAATGCTCTCAGCTGAGCATTTTGATTGGCAAGTTACAGTTGAACAGACAGTCTTACTCCTGCCCCACTTAACTACATGAGCACCTGTAGCAGTTCTGATTTTTTTTTTTTTGCTAGAAATGACTAATGCATATTGTTTTAAGTCGTTGGAAGTTATAAAGGTTGTATTTTCTCTGAAAATCAAACCCAAACAACCTGAGTAAAAACAACAATTAAAGGAGATCTAAGGTCTGAAAGCATTTTTCTTTGTATTTCATTATTTATCCCCAAACAAGCATTTGCCTAATATCTATTTATTTTCTTTTTATTTGTTTTCATGCTATCATCTTTAAATTATTGTCATGCTTCTACAATCTGCTGCTGGAGAAACCTTCACCCAGGGAACAGTTTTAGCAACATCTAAAGGTTATTACAATAATTGCAATCTTCTCTGTGGTATAAATGCAAGCTGTTCACTTTTTTAAAAAATGGTGTGCTTGATGCCTGTAAAAATTAACATTATTCCCTCCACTGGGTGATTGAGGTACAGAAACACACACGATCCCCTCACTTCTTAAAACAGTGAGCAAACTCCTCCAAACTACTTACTGCTTCCTCCTGGCTAAGAGGTCAGGGTTGGGTGGTCTGAGGGTATTTTCATAATTTTATAAAGCTTAGTTAATTATTTTTCAGATATTTTTGTGGATCTTTAAATATATCTAACCTCGAATTGTAATTTAGACCTTAATTCATGATCCCCATATCCCAGATTTTCAAAGAGTCTATTATAAACATCCAACTAACCCTATGAAATGCTTTCCCAGCATCTACAGAGACTAGCAGTAAGACGAGGTCTTTTCTCCTTGTGAAGTAGGTTGATTTATATAAAGGGAAGACAGGATAATCCCTGCTTGATTCCAAGAGCGAGGTAAAGATAAACTAGAAAACTAGTATTCAATCTAATAACAATCCATTTTATCATGGGACCATAGTTCTAGGATAGCTTCTTAATCATAAATACATCTGGCTAGGAGGAGTAGGGTGTTATTAGCTAAACTCTATGTAAAAGATGAAGGTCAAATAAGCCAATACCTTCTATTTCATGAGCCCTACCTCTGGGTCTTTCAATACTTTGCTTGTAGCCTGAGGAGACAGTCTAGGAATGGATATACCCCTATATCAAAGGTGAAGTTCTTTTTATTTAAAATTCATCTTACTCTCATGGTCCAAATCCAGGTTTTTAAGTGCTTAACTTCAATCACCAAACCAAAATATATGAACAAACTCATATGAGTAGAGAAACAGAAAAGTTCAGTACCCAAACAACAGACTGCAAAAATTTCCCAAGCACACAAAGAGAAGGAAAATAAATACTATTAATACAAAGGGGAGAGTAGGCACTCAGATCTAGTAATGTAGGGGAGAGGGGGAAAAAATTCTGGATAAAAGGTGGCAATTGGGGCTATTGGTATTTTATCCCAGCTTTCAATCAATAATCATTATCATTTTAATTCATATTCATTGCTACCATTCTCACAAATCTGTTTACATTACAGATTTTAATTACAAATGCAAAAGTGGTAAAAGTAATGAAAATTAAATGTATGAATATCACAACAGGGATGGCTAAAATAGTAAGTAGCATGTTGGAATAGACATAGCTGCGCACTCCTTCCTTAAACCCATTATCCTGTTGAAGGGAGACATGCCCCCCCTAAAACATTGAGCACTTGGCAATAATAAATGGGTGATACCCCAATTAAACCTCTTGCAGCGTGCTCTTTTATTTATGATTCTTGGAAAAATAGTAAGTAGTGTAGATATAGAAATAATATACCAGGATAAATCAGCACCAGTGTTTGATAAATATGCCTCATGGTGTATATAAAGAAGTCAATTAAAAAAAGTAAACATTTTACATTGAGGAACCTGTTTATAACATGTCAAAATACACATTATTATTATTATTATTAATAATAATAGTAATAATAATAAAAATAATCACATTTTATTTTTTCTTGTAATCTATATAGATTGATTTTATTATTAAGCATTATTGAAGTCAATGAAAATTTTAAAAAAGTTGTTGCATAATTTTATTTTATTTTTTATGCATTTTTGTTCCCTTAGTAATTTCACATTTTGCTTCAAGTACTGTAGGAAAGTCAACTTCTGTTTTTTTTGTATATAATCAAAAGAACCAAAAAATTGGGAGAAAGAAAGAAAAAGAATAAGAAAATCATCTCGTCCGTTTATAAATATGTCCAGAGTCCACCCTGAAATTGTTCATAAATTTAAATTTAATTTGAAAAAAAAACAGCAACTCAATTCCATTATTCATTTTGCCATAATAAACATTTCCTGTAATGTTTAAGTTAAACACAGCGTTAAATAAGTATGTAGGGTGACATCTTGTTAAGATGTTTTCAGTCACATCTGTGCCTTCCTTTTTACAAAGTCTCCTTGCAGAAGAATAAGAGAGATGTCCTTAATTAAAACAAGTGGCAAATCACTGTTAACCTTATGTGTTGTACTCCAAAACTTCATCAAATATTCATCTTAAAACATGATTAAACACAAGTTCGCTAGATCTCCTTTCTAGAAAATGACATTTAACATAGCCCAGGCAGGATGTCAGTACTAAGACTGAATTACAGGTTGTCACTGCAATTCCTTTGAGAGAATTGACAGGGGATCATTTTGTAAAGGGACCACCTCTAGGGTATTTTGACAACCAGTCATTACACCTCTGAGCAAAGCACTCAGCTGTAAGGTTTTCACGCGATGCAAATCGCTCCAAATGGATTCAATTTACAGAAATCTGAGAATGTTATCATTTACTTTCCAAAGGTAAAAGCTATTCATTTTTTTTTTTGTCGAGATGAAAGAAAATGTATTCATTTTTATTTCTTTAGTTGTCCTTAAAAAAAATACAGATTATGCTTTTCACTGTGAGTAAATAATATTTACACTGTATTTGCCCATAATATCCATCATATCATCTGAAACACTTGATTATCCTACTGAAGGTACATGTCAAAAATAATATGCAAACAATAGTTTCACTTAATAATTTCAGTAGTGGCCTATTATGATGTTCAAAATATTCTTTTGTAATCCATACATATTAGTCCTCAGTTCAATAGAAAGCCATTAAATAATGGGTATTATTAATCCACACTTTAACAAAAATATAATAACTGTAATTGAGCAGTATAGCATGAACCATTTGAGCTTATTTGTTCCATTGGATGTGTTTTGTATACTTAAATCAAAACCAGTCTTGTGAGTAAAATGAGTTATTTAGTTGTTTTGGAAAAGGTTTTTAAGGTAAAATGAAGTTATGAATCTCATAACGTCTTGTAAAGAAATTTTTAAGTGAAGGGATGTTTAACAACTATTAAACAATAGCATGCAAATTTGGTAGGAGGTGTTAAAAACAAGAAAATACTGTAAAATAACTTAATTTTATGTAGCTATTTACTTATTTATTTATTTTGCAATGGAGTTTCACAGTGTCCGGATAACATGGGGTTGCAGGGATCCACAGCGGATTTAGCGCTGGCCCCACCCAAGGCGCAGAGTCTAAGGGATCCCCGGGCTTCACCCTTAACCCCGGCATAACTTACTCTAACTCACTAACTTACTGTAACGCTGCTTAAGTTCAACAGTTAGAAAGGATAGCATAGCAGCTGTAGCCCCAATTATGCATTACTACCTTAATGCTTCAGTATATACAACTATAAACATTACCAATAGTTTAGTTAATTAACTAGGTGAAATAAGTAGGTTAACTCAACATAACATGTTCCTCACTATTGACTAAAAGGGCAACAGTGAATAAGAATATTATATAAGATATGTGTTTTTCATGATTTTTCCCTTACTGCTTTAGATATATCATTTGACACATTTAAGTAGATGTCAAACTAATAAATGGGACTTGTTAACTGAAAAAAGGACAATTAATGGTACCTGAAATTGGGCTAACAGACAGATGTAATGTTTCCCATTCCTAGCATTCTCCGTTCGCGTCTGCCTTCACACTGAGAAAAAGTTTATTGAGGACCTGAAAAAGGGATCAGAAATATTCCACCTGCCTCCAGCAATTTGCCTCTTTTATATGCTTGAGGTGAACTATTTAGCAGTTGCATTAAGAGTATATAAAGGCGCACTGATACATATAAATGTCTCTTGTTGTGAATACTGTACTAATCAGGCTGGAATGATTAAATCAAATGGTTTGTTTATAGCCCCATATCCGTTGGTTGATTTCTTTCAGCAGGACCTGCTGTGTTGGGGAAAAACGAGCAGTTAACACATGTCCTATACAAGCACAAAAAGCGTTCAAATGTCTTCAAGTTAAAGTATCTTCATTTCTAGTGACCCTATAAGTTCATTTAAAGATAAAGGAAACAGAATTTGCTGATGATGTACTTATGCATGGCGAGATTTACATATGGCAAAAATCCACTTGCTTTCTACTTCCTAAATATATTTACAGGAAGAGAAAGAGCTTCTAAAGCTTTCATTAATCACATCTATTTTTTAAAGAGAGTATTTTGGTGCATTATAGATAATTATTGATATTTTCAATTAGTGACTCTGAATAAAAGGCTCAAGCAAGATATACAATGTCCCGCTAACTGTATCCATTGAATATTACATCCCTTTTATATGTCATTATATTCCTAATTCATTCTGTCACTTAGCTGCTATCTTTTCCTTGTCTTTTGAGTAAATAGTTATCTTATGTCACCCTGGAACCCTGCCATCAACCCCCTACTTTGCTACTTTGATCTGGTGAAGTCAAATGAATTTGGAGCAGTATGATTTGCGGAATTCACCACTTTAACGCATTCCACTGCTGGATAAATAGGCAAAAGGCATGTACATGCACACGAGATGTAATGAAAAGATCTCCATAACTCCACTGCTGTCGTAAACTGGTGAATTTGAACATCGCAGAGTTTGGTGAATAAGCGGAGTTGGATAGGTGCCTATTGAATGCGAATTTAGGCCTGCACTTGACTGTATGAACATTTGTCACTAAGTACCTATGGATGATGCAGCTAGATATGTTCCAAAAACACTATACACCAGTTTCTCTGGATATAGTATATATAATATAACATAATATATGTTTTTTTTTTCTTAAACTTAAGTAGATCAGGACTGTTTGGCTTCATTTAGACAAACTTCTGACATTGTGTGGAGAGACTGAGAGATGCAAAACAGACTTGGGTATTTTTCAAGTGTCCCTGGATGAAAGAGTAACGAGTGTCCAGTTGTAGGTACCATTCTTTGTATGTATGTATGTATGTATGTATAATTTTATTTATAAAGCACCACAAGTTTACGCAGCACTGTACAATTCAGCAATACAAGTACAGTACAAACATGGGAAAAGTGCAGTAAGCAATACAAGTATAGTATCACAGGGATAGTTCACTTAAGTGCCGGGTTGTGGATGACACATGAGGTTGGAAATCCCTGCCCCGTAGAGCTTACAATCTAAATGGGGGTCTCTATCTGAAAAAAAAAATATAATATTAAATCAGTTCCTTCAGAAAGCAGATTGAATAAACTCTCACTATAACAATGTTTAGTAAAACAGTGAAAAATTAATATAAGCATGACTTATTCCAAAAAAAAATGAAATACAATACATTTTAGCAACACATATATTTTTTTGTTAGCTAAAACTAAAATATCAACAGTTTAATTGCATAAGAAGACGCGGAATAAGAGCTATGGTTAATTTTTAAATGAGAAAGATTAATGGCTTGAGAAAAAAGGGAGAAAATGAAATTA
Source organism: Pipa carvalhoi (assembly GCA_021901965.1). Taxonomy (NCBI): domain Eukaryota; kingdom Metazoa; phylum Chordata; class Amphibia; order Anura; family Pipidae; genus Pipa; species Pipa carvalhoi. The sequence goes on from JAKJJM010104267.1 coordinate 11,427, forward strand.
ACGATAATGTTGCAGCCCTCCTTTGATATCCCACTATGTCTTTTCTTATTACTTATGTAAAAGAATTTAACCAAAGGAAGCCGACATTAGAATTCCATTCCTCCGACAAAATATATAATTTTATTTTGTCAAAATGTCTCCTTTTATTTCTGAGGTCAGGTTTTATTTAAATTTCAATCCATTAGGAACAAAAAACTTGCCATTTTCTGAAAAACAAAAGCAGCAGGGAAGCCTCTCCAGCTTGCAAATGTATTTCCATAGATCATTGTTTCATATTATCAAAATGACAGGTATAAGCCACTTTTCCTGTATCTACTTTAAGGTTTTTTTTTATTTTAAGAGGTGACATTTTTAACAACAAAACTAGCAATCACGCAAGCTGTCCTGTGACAGCAAGATGGATGTATTAAAAAGGAATATAATCCAGTGGTTTAGACCACCAGAGAGGCCTAATATGTGTCATTATAAGAAAACCTTTAATTTTCTCTAAGCGTTGTTTGTTGATGTACACAGGACTCGGATATTACAAAGTTTAACTCTTTCTTGCTTACTCTTCTAGTTTTTCAAGGACTTCCCAAGCTCTTAGGCGGTCATTTGTTCCCAAGATATTTCATTAAATGGGTCAATAACAGCATGGGGGTAGAGGTTATGCATTTTATATTTTTAAGGCTGAAGGAAATGATACAATACCACCAATAGAGGTTTTATCAGAGCTCAGTTGTCACACAGATCAAAGATTGGTACGTCTAGAGCTGCTATAGTTTATGCAGCTTAAAATAAATAAATTGCATATAAATACATTTACAAGGGCGCGCTTCATTATTATGCAGTTACATAGTTATTCTAGGAATACTTTTAGAAGAAACACAAGGTCAATGGAAATTAAAATCCCAATGGAAAGGATGGTTTCAGATTTAAATGTTAATTTGGATAACTGACATTCTAAGTAAATGCAGGATAAAAAAAAATGTAAAGAAAAGACAATTTCAGCTCTGGTTAGCAGAATAATTGTGACCAGACCCTGGATCCCTAACTAGAAAACTGGGAATCTGTAAACCATATGTATATGATTACTGCCAGTTCTTCTGGATGCCCAAGCATACTAGAATAGCAGAGGCATGTGTAGATATCTTCATTTGGAGGGGGAAGTAAGGCGCAGGAAGGGATTAAAAGGTGGTCTGATAGAAGCTTAGATACAGTAGAAACCAACTGGCATATAAAGTATATCAATTATAAAATACAAAGCAGGTATACTAAATAATTAAAAACAACTTACAGGGGCTAAAAATAGATTAAACCCTGTCAGTGTTGATCTGTAATTCTGGGACCAATCATGAAATAAGAGATCAGAGGTCTACTAATCAAAAGATTTTCTTTTTGTTCATTCATTCTCTTCTTTGATCCATATGGTTTTTGCGTATCCTTAATTTTTTTTTGCGCCCTACCTGGTTTTCAATTCCCTCAGAAATAGGCCACAATGATGCAGGTTAAACTCCAGGAGGGTCCACCAAGGCCTGGACCTATCAGACAATATCTTGATGGACTAGTCCAACACTGAATCTTTTCACTATTAGCAGCCAGCAGTGGGTCAGTGTGACTAGTCCTCCATGGGCAAAGGACCCAATCACAGTAGCAACCACACACTTCTGGCAATTAAGGGGATTCAATATCTTCCTTGCATCAAAATACAGAGACTTCTGCTACCCCATATCCCCTACCCCAGATACTGGGTGGTAAGGCAGAATCTGTTTCCCCCACGCTCCACTTAACCCTGGATGGACATCCATAGTCCAAACGGTGTTGATCCATCATTGTCACACCATTGCTTTCCTCTACTGTAAATAAAAAATCCATGTAACCTTCCTCCATACCAGCGCACTACAATTAAAAGCAGGCAAGTTTTGTAGCTATTTAAAATTCTTACTGATAGAGAACTGCCTAATAAAAGAGAATCAAACTCACTCACTGCAATAAGACATTGCCCTTCCATGGACTATGTTATGGGGAAGATATCTGGGTAAGGGGATTGGGTCCAACACATTTCTTTATAGGCGCATGCTCCCCAACATCCTGCGCTGGTCCAAATCACCTGTAAAACTGTGTTTATTTTGTGTTTTATTGTAATTTAAAAAAATAATCAGAACCAAAATCAAAATCAAAACATGGGGTCCCATGCACATCTCTGATACTCTGTTTTGGGTCCCAGGATAATACATACTAAATGGGATACTGGGGATCCTCTGTACCACAGAGGGGTTGAAGCTGGTTAATGCTGAGTTAACCTGCTCTTCACCCTTAACTCCCTCAAGGGGCTATAGACTTTGCTCCTAGGGATTCCCAGGCCAGCCCTTGTGTTAACTGACCCCCATTGGTTGGCAAGCTCACACAGGAACACTGGATCAGAACTGAACACATAAAGCAGAATCACTTGGAGCAGCATAGCAAAGCTCTAACTCACAGCACCCGTGGAGCATGTAACTCTTTTAAAGAACTTGACATAATTCATTTGTATGTTATACATCATTTACAACATGTTTGTTATGGCAGGAAGGAAGTCAACATGCAGAAACCTATAATAGATACCTTTTAGGTAAACAGAGAAAAGTCACAATAATCCAATACTAAGATTGTTTTGTACATTAATTAATTGTTTTCAGGAACAAAAAAACAAGCTTTTTCATAACTGTTTTGACCATGATGACCCTTTTTTCTTTTTAAATGCATGTACATCTGAATTTATTTACTTCGATTGCAGAAAATGAAAATGAGAGGACTTTTATTACAAACCATTTAGAAAATATGCAGTGACTTAAAAATGTACATTTATTCTAGATTCATAATCCTGTGCTTTTTTGTACCCAAACTCCATAATTTACACGAGTACAATAATCAC
>JAKJJM010104301.1:0-15022 GCA_021901965.1 Pipa carvalhoi
GCAGCGAGGGAGGGGGGGTTGTGGTGGGGGCAGCGCAGCGAGGGAGTTGTGGTGGGGGCAGCACAGTGAGGGGTGAAGGGGTTGTGGTGGAGGCAGCACATTGAGGGAAGTGGGATTGTGGGGGCAGCACAGTATGGGGAAGGGGAGTGCTGTGGGGCAGCACAGTATGGGGAATGGGGGTGCTGTGGGGCAGCGCAGTATGGCAAAAGGTAGGGTTCACCATGTTGGGTATCTTACCGGCCCGCCGCATGTTTGAAAATTATTAAACCGGCCCTGTACAAGAAAACTTTGCGCACCCCTGAACTAGAGCATACAGGCAATAAAAACAGCATCACTTATAGTGCTTCTGACTGCAGACAGACCAATGTGGACTTAAAGGCACATGATTCATAAATCCAAGAAAAAATGCTTGAAGCATGAATGTACCCCAGATGGGCTATTTCAGTATAACGTACTTCCTTTTGGGTTACATGGGGCTCCAGCTATGTTCCAGCGCATAATGGATATCATTCTGAAGCCCCATCGAAAGTATGCTTCTACTTATCTGGGTGATGTAGTTATATTTAGTCAGAGCTTTTTTAGGCATTGTGGGGTATTATCGCAGGTTTGTACCCAATTTTGCTTTCATTCCAGCCGCAATGATAGACCTCACGAAACGGACTAAAAGTGTTATAATCAAGTAGACTCACGAGGCAGAGAAATCTTTTCAGGAACTAAAAAAGGTTCTTTGTGAGTATCCAGTGTTAGTTGCTCCAGATTTTAGCAAAGAGTTTATTGTACAGACGGATGCCTCTGATGTAGGATTGGGGGCTGTCTTATCCCAAGTAATAGAAGGGGAGGAACACCCAGTGACATACTTTAGCAGGAAACTGACCCCAGGTGAACAGACGTACTCAATATGAGAAAGAGAATGTCTGGCTTTAAGTGGGCCCTACAGTCCTTAACGTTCTATTTATTAGGGTGGAAGTTCACCAAAGTGACAGACCATGCACCCCTGAAATGGATGTCTCAGAATAAAGAGAGAAATGCTTGAGTCACCTGATGGATTCTGGCTTTACAGAACTATAATTTCCAGGTGTTACATAGGCCAGGGGCACAGCAAGGTAATGCTAATGCTTTGTCCAGGGTGCATTGCTTTGTTGCTGAAAGTGCTCCCCCTAAGGTTGAGCAAAGGGGTTGGGGGAGATGTGAGGGTGTTGTGTTTGAGGGGAGATATTTTGCCCCAATAATGTGAACATACTACTGCAGGTCAGTCCAGATTTTATAAATCACCACAGCTGCAGGCTAGAGCCTAGTTCAGTGATGGCCAACCTTTTGAGCTCAGTGTGTCAAAATTTGTCAAAAAGCAGAGTATAACTTGGCTGGTGTGTCACTTCAAGAAAGGCGGGGCAAGTGTCCTATTGAGAGCGCTGCACGAACAGCACCATGACGTGTGTCAGCAAAACCGTCTCTGTGTGTCACCTCTGACACGCGTGTCATAGGTTAGCCATCACTGGCCTAGTTAAAAGGCAGCTGGGAGAACCAGTTGGGGCTGGTTGGTGTTGCAAAAGTAGGAATCTGTTTTCTGTGGATGGTGCTGTGAGTCTGAGTCTCTCACTAAAGCATTTGAGTGATTCCCTACAATATGTTTATGATTTATTCACTTCAACCAAATAAGATCTTCTGTTAATGTTTACTGCATTTTCATAACTACAGTGACTGTACACTCTCAACAAAAGAAACCCATACATTCAATGTATATTTTCCAATATACCATTAAATGAACAGTAACATCAATAAATGGAAATACACCACTTTCATTAATTCCTAAAGTATTATTTGCATGAATAACCAGTACAAGTCAAATATACATACAATGATATTTCTTATTCAGACCATAAAGCTCCAAAGTATTTCTCTGTCAGTTCAAAATAAGCGCAAGGGATTTTGACATACTTGTGCAGCAAGACGCTTTTCTTCTTCTTCTTTAGTCAGCTGCTTAGCTTTTGCCTTCTCTTCAGGTGTTAGGCATCTTTCTGCTTTTACCTGGAATCAAGTGACATCAAAGAGGGTTGTTTTTTTTTTTTTTTTTTTTGGTATTGTCTGTTGTTGTGGGGTTTTTATACATTCAAATGGAATTGAATTCAATAGACAGAACTGATTCATGACTTTTGGGTCAATGTCATGTGAATATTGTGTGACAGTGGCAAAAAGAAGCCTAATATATTTTATCTGCGAAATATATAGGTATTGCAGGAGTCTATATGAAACTTCAAAACAAGTGTGTATATGCAGTACAGTGCAATTCCCTCTGAATAAATATCTATAAAATACATGTTTATGCTGTGTTATCCATTTTGTAACTGACAGTTTCTAAATACTGCATTCATTTTAGAACACATTTTTAATAAGTCATTACTGTAACGTTTAAGATTGTAAACATTACAGGGCAGGCACCTCCATCCTCTTGTTTCAATCACTGCTTGGCACTTAGTGCCTTATTGACAAAAGGATGAATTCACCCGTTGAATTCATCTCACTACAATTCAAATCACATTGTCAAAATAGTCAACTGCCAAATTCACTCCTCCTTATTGATAGAGCTGCAGGTAGATTTGTCGAACAGGAGAACTGCTACGGACACAGTCACATACGTAGTGTGGCAAAGTCGGTCAAAGAGAAGTAGGATGAAGTCATGTGAATTGATATGAATTCCTCCAGTGAAGTGCAGTGATGTCATTCTCACCATATCCCATTAACTATATAAAAGTGAATGATACATCTATTTCTATGTCACCTTGTCCCTAGTTCATGTTAAGTAGTAGACAAATTTAGTCGCAGTTGCCAATGTTACTTTTGAATGAATAGTCACCTTATGCTACACTGGAGCCATACCATCAACCTGCAATTCACCACTCTGATGTAGCGAAGTCAAACAGAGGAATTCAGAGCACTACACCTTGTTGAATTCACAATTACGACAGACTCTGACGCTTGGTCAATAGTCAAAGTACCTGTGCACACACTCGTAAAATGATGCAAAGTGTTCTATAAGATCGTGACTATTGTAGTTGCCCAAATTAGACATGTATTTGGCACATCACAGAGTTTTCTCAGTAAGCAAACATGGGGAATTGGCAATCAAATGTGAATTCAGAGCTATATGCGATATTTCAGCCTTTAGTCAATAAGGCCCCTAGAGTGATGTAGCTTCATAATTTTATGCTTGGAATTTGGTACACTTGTACTATGTTAAACACTTTCCCATGTCTGTACTATATTTGTTTTGCTAAACTGCACATCACTGCGTAACTTAATGGCGCTTTATAAATAAAATTTGACATACATACAATTTAAGTTTATCTTCAACTTTGCTGATTAGAATGTTGAGGATGTTGCAGGTGCACTGAACATTCTAATCAGCTCAGTTGGTAAAAGGCTGTGAAAAGTAAATGTTATAGTATTAAAGTTGTTATCTAAAATGTATGCAGCTGATTGAACAGACAGGATTTAAAAACAGAGGGAAACACATGAACCCTGCAGGTTAAAAGGGTCAGATTAATTTGTGTAAAATTTAATTTTTTAAGATATCAGAATAGAAATGAAAAACTGCATTATCAATACAAATGATTGTGTATTGAATTGTGTATGGACACTTCAATGTACATATACATTTATTATGAGCTTTGATCATAATGTGGGGTAGTGTCCCATTAATTGTTTGACAGTCATTTGAATGTGTCTGTGTATAACTGGCTGTATATTCACACAGTGCCATGGGCATATAGGCATATTTTTATACAAATGTTAGATAAATAATAGTAATGCGAGTTTCATTTTCAAAGCAACCACTGTGTTTTACTATGCGGTACAATCACAGTCATTATTATTGTTCCACAAAGCAACATGCTATTCCTTGAAGACAGCAAAAGTGGTCTTTGCAGCTGACTTAAATGCATGATCTAATTTGCTTGCAAATCTTGCTCCATAAAGTTATAATGGCTCAAAGTATACAGCTTATGCACCAAAAGGATAAATAAAAAAAAAACTATGGGATAGGATAAATAAACTATGTAGCCTACTCCATAAGACTGGGAACACTGAGGTAGATTAGTTACTCCCCAAAATTAAGAAACTAAGCTGCTTCTCAAACCTGAAAAAAACTCAGCAATGGTGCCTATGCCCCAGGAATATTATACTAGACTGTGTTTCCTACTGGAATACTTGGAAACATGGCTATTATCTAGCCTGTAGGACCACAAAACTGAGCTCTATTACCTGCTTTCCAAAGCTAGAAAATTGATCTGTATTGCCTGCACCTCAAGACTAGGAAAACTGAGTTATGCTGCTTACGTCCCTAGTCTAAAAAAGTCAATTATTGTACCTAGACCCCCAAGACTAAGAAAACTAAGGTATTGTTCGTGCTGCCTACTAACCCAGACTTAGATAATGTTCCTTTATGATGATGGAAACATCAACTATACCTTTTTGTATCTGGGAATTTCAAGTCCAAATAGACCAGATTACACTATGCTCTCTATGCAATCTTATGCAAAGTATCTTCTTTTGCAAATCGACTCCAGATTCAATTTAGAAAATTTCATATGAAAAATCATGTTTATTGTCTGCAGGTATACATACTTCTGAATCACCGACTGTCAGTGTCCTTTCTGGCTTCTCATTGTCACTAAAAGTGGGCTCTAAAAGATTCTCTTGCACATTAAGCTCAGCCATAATTTCCCGAATTCGATGGTTTCTTTCCTTCACACGGGCAAACTCGTGCTCTTTTTGGTGGCATACTAATTCAAAATCTTTGTTAAAAGCTGTCTTGACATTGTAAATAATATCCTGTATAGATACAGATTAAGTTATTAGGAAAGAGTGAAAAAAATATTGTGAGTTTTTTTTACCATTCAGAAGCAATTACTGACATTATAAAGTATAAATTTACTTTTTAAATAGAAATGTTCATTTGTATTTTATATCAAATTCAGTTTCAAATATCAATGCAGTGTGGCAGTGCTCAGGTGTTCACCATTCTTGGTAAAATGGTCCCAAAAAGGATGTGAATGCTTACATTAATTAAAATGCAGTGTTCACAATTGCGAGTGTGGACCAAGACTAAAACAGATGTGAGTGGACAGCACTTAGAACACTAAATACATCTAACATAGATTTGAGATTGCTTTTTTTGTCTGAAAAGATAATGATTTGCAAGCTTAAACAAAACTTCATTACTATAAGCAAGCTGATAAATATCTTTTTTTTTCCTCACTTTGCTTTAAATTATGTCACATAGCACTTCAGTTCACTGTAAAATTTAGTCTGTGTTTATTTATACAAAAGTGGGTAGTCAGTTAGTGGGTGTGGCCAAAGACGCAGACATTCTGGGGGTCATTCCGGAAACTCCGAATTTTCCGTCCCGAATTCACTGATAGCAATCTCCCATTATAAAGTCGCAACCACGACAATTTTTTAGTCGCAGTTGTGCTTTTATAATGGAAAATTTTTTGCGGTCGCGACCTTATAATGGGAGTTCTCTATCAGTGAATTCGGGACGGAAAAGTCGGAGTTTCCGGAATGACCCCCTGTGTCTATAAGCTCCTGAGATGTAAATCCAATGCTGATACTCATATTATCAAACTATAGCTAGTATAAGCCATTTCCCTAAACATATATGAAAACCATCTTACTCACTTGCAGCAGTATGATCTGATTGATTTTCTCTTCTCTGGAGTGCAGACTAAGCTGACTGTACAAATTACTGGTATTGCCACCATACAAATCACTCAGACTGCCTATCAGAGATAAGGAATTCTGGCTTTTCAGAGTTTCCTCTTCAACCTCTTCTTCATCCTCTGGCCCAATTTTTGGCTGACTCTCAACAATCTCCTTCCGAGCCTTAAAGGTTGACAATAAAAATTGGCTGTCATAGTTAAGTATAAAAGCCCCTATGATCCAAGATATACATTTTCAGAATCACAAGAATGCCCAAATAACATTTTTTTCTATTTTGTATTCCTCTGTCTGTCCTTTATAAATATTTGATAATGCTGCCTTTTTCACCTGGTAAATGTTTAGCATTATCTTCCCATTTGCAGAACTAATGGTTACAATTTAAACTGCAGACATCGGTCCAGAAGCAGAGTGCTGCATACTTCCGTTTAGTGTGGCAGGAACTGTCTTTGTAACCACTGGCATCTCATAAGGGTCAGCAACACTGCATTCTTAGTAGGGGTAAAAGTGCAGCATTACTAGATGCTAATGTAGCCAGCTTAAAGGAACAGAAGCACCAGAAAAAAAAATTGCTATTTGGATTGAGGTGGCACTTATTCCTATGCAGTAAAAATGTCACATTTGACATTAGGGGGGTCATTCTGGAAACTCCAAATTTTCCGTCCCGAATTCACTGATAGCAAACTCCCATTATAAAATCGCGACCGCGACCAAAAAAAATAGTTGCGGTCACGATTTTATAATGATAGTTCGCTATCAGTGAATTTGGGATGGAAAATTCGGAGTTTACGGAATGACCCCCTAAATCCCTGCCTTGTACTGGTTTGAGATGTCTCTCTTTGCTGGTTGCAGCAAATTTGGGCTTTCTGGAGCACTCCCTAAATATTTTCACAGGAAACAATAGGACTATGTGGGTTTGTTTACTTAGATGAAAGATGGCAGTAATCACAAGGAAGAAAAACAGCAGCATTATTAAATGGTATTATGGGCCTGACCTTAAAGAACCAGTAACACTAGAAAAAGAAAATTGCTCTTTGGATTGAAATAGCAGTTATTAGTAAGCAGTACTTGTATTAATATCATCTTTAAGTTGAATTTCCGATTTTTATTGGTTTGTGTTGTGGGGGTTCGTTTACTTAACAGATTAAGGGCGAAATTTATTAAAATCGAAAATGCCATTTTCGTTATAAATAATTCGAAAATGGCATTTTCGATTTGGAAATTCGGAATTCCGAGTTTTTATAATTGGAATTCCGAATTTCCATTTTGTTTAGCAAATGTAACAACGAACGAGCACCGCTCGTTACATTAGGCTGCTCAAAGCGGCAGCCACTGGGGAGACTCCTCTCTGCCCAGCTCTTCCTGCTTGGCTTAGCTAATCAGGAGCCGCTGACGTCATGGATGACGTCAGCGCTCAGCCGATTGAATTGGCTAAGCCAACCTGGAAGCATTGGGGGGAGATGAGTCTGCCCAGCAGCTGCCGCTTTGAGCAGCCTAATGTAACGAGCGGTGCTCGCATGGCAGCACCGCTCATTACATTTACTAGACCAAATGGAAATCTAAATTTCCAAATTCGGAATTCCAAAATCGAAAATGGCATTTTTGATTTTAATAAATTTCGCCCTAAAGATGGCTGCTACCATAACCAAGAAAAATAACTCAATAATTTACAGTACTATGTAGGAATAACTGCCATGCTCAGTCCCAAGGGATTTTTTTTTTGTCGTTATTGCTCTGTAATAATTATCGTACTGTCGAATTATCATTCGGTTTTCATAGTTATTTCATATCAAAGATCTAAACTGCTGCATATATCACTGTTAACATAATTGCATCCCTCATGTGTATTGCGTCAACAAATGTTTTTTTTTTTAAATTTAATATGGAAGGAAGAGATTTCACCTACTCGCTCATATTCAACGCACTGATGATCTAACCCACTGTGAGCAGAATACGCTTACTTATAAAAGCACTTATTCATAAAAACGCACAGTATTGGCAAGGTGCATTTAAGTGCATCTAAATAAAAAGTTGGCATTAGCAATCAAAGTGGTGCCAAGTGTGATGAAAGGAAATGTGCCCACTGAACAATGCCCAGCAGAAAACATTTTCCAAATAGCCATAACCAGCAGAAAACTAGTTAAAAGCAAACCAGCAACAAAGTATAATTAACTGTTCCAATAACTAGTAGTTATTATGATTAGAATTATGTAAAGGGGGTCCATAGGACCCCATATTCCAACCTGATTTAGGAGGGTGGAGGGCACATGTCCTGTGGGCTATGAGTAATAATTATCAATTGATATGCAGGGGTTTTTAGGATCCCATAATCCATCCTGTAAAGGTGTTTGGGGGCATGTACCACTTCCCGATTGCCTACAGGGGTAGGCAGAATGTGTTAAAGGTTAGTGATTCCCTTAAGCCTCACCCCTGGTAATGGTGGAGTCTTAAAAAAAAACCAAAAAAACTGAATAGTTGTCCAACTAAGGAGCCTCACCCCAACACTTAACACAAATCCAACTCAGAAACCCCAACCCAAATGCAAGCAGGGGTATAATTATATATTTTAAGGGCCTCCACTTTAGGTAAGTTAGGAGGTAGGGGTCCAATATTAGGGAAATCGGTTAATTAATTTTTTTATGCAACCAATCCCACCACCACCAAGGGGTTGGTGGGTAAAGAAAGGAGACCTCCTCCAGGGTAATACCTGTCCCCCAGCTAAGGGGTGGGTATCAATCTTGACTCCCATTACTTTAAAACATTGCCATATGTACCAACCCCTCTGCACATCACGGTGGGGGTATAGGATCCTACAGACCCCTGCATATCAATTTAATTATTCGCCCATACTCAACCAGGCAAATGGGGTAGGGGGGAAAAAAGCAGGTCTGACAGCTTTGACCTGTGGGTATATTCTTACCTTCAATGAACCACTGTAGATTATTTTTAAACGTTCTATTTTTTTTAGTTATTGGGGGTGGATACTTGTACTTTTTTTTTAATTTTTTTTTAATTTTATGACTTTGGAGATACTTTGCTGCTGGTTGGTTCTGGCTGTTTGTTTGTTGCATTTTGCACCAATTTGCAACCAAGCTTGTGAATTGCCTTGGCTGAATTCCCTGCAATACACTTGAGAATATGCACCACTTTGGCAGGTGGCGAATGCCCTAATATTCAGTGGTCATTTGCATTAATCTGGACCCAGTGAGGTGTTGAATAAAGGGTATGATTTTGCTGTATCACAAAGATTTACAAATCTGTGAATATGTGATGTTGGTGATTCAGATTATTTGGACATTAAACATAATGAAATATTAATATTAAATAAAAAAAGGTTTAATTACTTTAAGATCAACAGCTTCAATTTTCATGACATTTAGCACTCTGGCATAGTTTTCATGCTCCTTTGCATTTCGTTCTTTCAGTGGATAATTCTTGACCTCATATCCTGTATGGAAAGCCTTAAATAACAAAAACATTACTAAGCATTGCACTTTGTACTGAAATATAAGCACATTTTGTTTAGTGATATTTCAGTGGCACACTGGACTTTGAATTTGTTTTGATTGGTGTAAAGCACAGGGTCCATACAGCAAATGTATCACAGCACAATGATGTTTGCAGTTTAGGAACAATCTATATTTGTTGTGCTAAGTGTGAAATTTGAAAATGTCCATTTGGAGGCCCTTTCCCTAGAGCTAGAGTAGGTGCAAAAATATTATGTAATTATAATTAATTAAAGAATTATGCTACTTCTGCCTTACAATTGATGCATACTTGGAAGGACACTGCAGAAAAACAGAACTTTATCATTAATTTCCCCTATACAGTATTCTCTGTGTGTTACTAATTATTTTACTTTATTGATTAATTGTACTTTGTTTTAGAGATAAGCAGCATGGATTCATATTAATCTGAGACAATTTGACACTGCTGTCCCAAGGCAGATTTGAATTTCATTGGAATCAGCCATAAAAGATATGAAACAAATACAAGATATACTCAAGTTTGTACTGAGGAACAGAGAAAGATTAAAGAACTATAGTGCTGATATAACTGCCCACATACATATAAAACTTTTTTATACTAAGCCAATTGCTAACTCAAATAGTTAAAAGAAAAAGTTTAGTGAAGAAATAAAACTTGCTGTTAGTTTCCTCAATTAGGTCTACTGAGCGCTGTCATTTTGTCCTCCCCCCACCCCCCCTTCCCTCTTGCAAGTTAGGCAATGCGAGAATAAAAACCTGCCTAACTGCTGTTGGTTAATCAATGTGCTGACCTTTAGGTGTCATTAATCAGTAACTACACTATTACACCCCTTTCCCCCCAACATCACCCCCCCACCTAGCACTAATAATCATTAACCGGCATGTAAGTGCTTAATTAATTTAAAACACAATTATTTCCATAGCACTACTGTAATACTAGAACTATGGAAATAATTAGTTTAAACTATACAAACCCTATCTATTAGGGGTCCCTAGGACCCCCCATACCTCTCCCCAACATCATCCCTCATCCAGTGCTATTATCAACAGGCATGTAAACGGTTAAATGATTTAAAGCACAATTATTTCCATAGCGCTACTGTAATATTAGCACTATGGAAATAATTAGTTCAAATTAAATAAACCCCTAGGACCTCCACACCTCCCCCCCCAGGATCACCCCTCACTTAGTGATAAGATAGCTGGAGGATCTCTAATTGCAGGAAGCAACTCCCTGGGAGCCATTCCTCTTCCCTCTACCCTCTACCCCATTGTGCCAATTTGGGGTAGGGGGGTCTGTAAAAATAAAAAGAACCAGAGGAGACTCAACTCTCCCCAGCGCTTCCAAGTTGAACTAGCCAATACGGAGCCACTGATGTCATGGATGAACTCCATCAATATGAAAAATGTACGTGATGAACATTTGAGAAAGTTCTTGAGCAGACGGAATCTTCCTTAGCGGAACAAAGTGTGTCATCTTACTGAAACGGTCTGTCACCATCCAAATACACGTGTTCCCACGAGAAGGGGTAACTCTACAATAAAGTCCATGGCTAAATGGGTCCAGGGTTGTTGAGGAATGGGCAACAGAAGTAGGAGTCCCAAGGGGGCAGTATAAGGAGTCTTAGACTGGGCACAAATAGTGCAAGCTGCTAAAAAATTCTTGGTATCTTGGGACATAGAATGTCGCCAAAAAGTGCAAGAAAGTAGTTCTAGCATCTTGGAGATACTTGGGTGACCAGCTTGTTTGGAGCTATGCACATAAAGGAGGACAGAACTGCACAGTTCAGGTGGAACAAGTAAACAACCAGGCGGAGTGTCAGCAGGAGTGGAGTCTTGAGCAGATTCAAGTTCTTTATTATGGGCAAAGGACAAGACAGCAGTAAACTTAGTTGCAGCAATTATAGGACCTGATTCGACTGGAGTGAGATTAGGAGAGAATGGAAAAAGTTGTAGGGAAGCGCAAAAGACAACTACCTAGTGCATTACCATAATATGCATAATGAAACAAGGTGCACTGTGAGAAATTCAAAAAAAGTGCTGAAAAAGGATAATGAAGTGAAAATAATCACTTGTAGAAAAATAAATTAATAATAAAAATAAATGAATAATAAAAAGTGAATGCTGTGTGTTGTGAATAAAATATATATATTGTGAATAAATTAAAACAATAAATCACTCGTGCTGGTGGTCACGTGCACAAAAAACAGTGGAGGGTTTTTAACCCCCTATGGTGGACACACTCACCAGATTGATGAGACGTGAAGAAACAGAGGGTCCCACGAGGGTGCAGCGCATTGGATTTCTCCACTTTCATTAACTTTCTAAGACTTTGGTAATTTTTGTAGGCGCTACACTATTGTTTGTCTTTGACAAATTTTTCTCATTGAGATTAGGAGAGAGACTGCGATACAAACCATTGGCCTTCTTATTTTTAGTTACAGGAATATAGGTTATGGTGAAACTGAAACGTGAGAAAAATAAGGCCCACCTATCTTGTCAGGGGTTCAGTTGTTCAGGTCTTAAATACTCTAGATTTTCGTGGGCAGTAAATATTACAAAGTAAAATAAAGTCTTTCTTAAAAAATGATGCCATTCAGCCAAGGCAAGTTTTATGGCCAGTAATTCCCAATTACCTACATCATAGTTACGTTCCGTAGGTGAAAACTTGCGAGAGAAGAATGCACATGGATAATTCTTCAGCTCTTGCCCCATAATCTAAAGCATCCACTTCAATCTTAAAAGGTCTGGAGGGATCAGGGTGGCGGAAGACAGGTGCGGACATAAACACCTCTTTAAGGAATGAGAAGGATCTGAGAGCTTCTGAAGACCAGATCTCAGGTTTAGCAGATTTCTTAGTTAGAGCAACAATGGGTGCCACAACAGAAGAAAAACCCTAATGAACTGACGATAATAATTGGCTAAACTAATAAACTGTTGAACTGTTTTTAGAGTTGTAGGTCATGGCCAAACTTTAATGGCTGCTACTTTTACTGGGTCCATCTCAAAGCCAGTAGCCAAAATAACATATCCAAGAAAAGAGATTTTTGGGACATGAAACGCACATTTCTCCACCTTGGCATAAAGAGAGTGGTTACAGAGTCTGAAGAGAACCTCTTTAATGTAAGAAATGTACTCGGAGTAGGATTTAGAGAACATGAGAATATCATCCAGATAAACAACAACATAGCACCCCAGAAGATCTCAAAAGGTACTATTCATTAATTCTTGGAAGACCGCTGGAGCATTGCAAAGGCCACAGGGCATGACTAAATATTTGAAATGTCCTTCATGGATATTAAAAGCGGTCTTACATTCATCCCCTTGCCTAATGCGTATCAAGTTATAGGCTCCACGAAGGACTAGTTTGAAGAAGATGTTAGCCCCTTTGAGGAAAGAAAATAATTTGTAAATAAGAGGAATTAGATATGTATTCTTGATAATCAATACAAGGCCGGAGACTCCAATCTTTTTTTTTTCCATGAAAAAAGAAAACAGCGCCAGCAGGAGGAAGATGGTCTAATAAACCCTTTAGCAAGATTTTCTTGGATGTAAGTGCGCATAGCTTCGGTTTCTGGTTGGGACAGAGGATAAATCCTACCCCTAGGTGAAAAGGAACCCAGAAGTAAATTTATAGGGCAATTATAGCTACGTTGTGGATGTAAGGAATCAGTAGCCTTTTTACAAAATATATCATGAAATGCGTGGTATTCAGATGGGAGTGTTTCCAAAGCTTCAGGAGATAAGGTAACATTAGCTAGAGGTAACAACAGGATGGCAGATATTTAGGAGCCTAGGAAATGACTTCATTGTTGAGTCAATCCAGTACTGGGTTGTGGATTCTTAGACAGGGAAGTCCTAAAATTATGGGAACAGGAGGAAAGAGATCTCCTCAGTGTGAGATTCCCTAACACTTAGGGTGAAATTTATTAAGCCCGAAAAGACTCGATTGTAGTCCTTTCGGGCTTAATTTGCCAAGTTCCGTTTTCTAGATTATGGAAACCGGTGTTTTTCGATTTCCATAATCTGGAAATTGGGTATTTGCACCGAAACTTAGTCAAACAAGTTATGGCTATGGAAATTTTTGGTACAAATATCTGATTTCCAGATTATGGAAATCGAAAAACACCGATTTCCATAATCTGGAAAACGGGATAACCTCCCACAAGAAAGTCGGAAAGAACGGTAGCGACTTTATTAAATTCCGCCCTTAGTCTCAATATATTTTTGGTATTTGGTATTGTATTTATATATGCATAAAAGTAGAAACTATTCCTCCGGATAAGGGTCTTTCATCAAGGACTAAGACCTGGAGAGTTTGTGACAGCAGGAAGGTAGGCATTCCATGGGATTTGGCGAACATGGTGTCCATAAAATTCCCTGCTGCTCCAGAATCCAGGAAGGCCCAAGTCTGAAACGAAGAATTAGAGAACAAGATTGTTATTGGTAGTAGAAATCTGTGTGAGGCTGGTGAGGGGAAGGAAACACTTTGGCCTAGGGAACCCCCTCCTTTCTTACCTAGGACTGGGAGTTTCCCACTTTTATTGGACAGTTTTTGACAAAGTGACATTTCCCACCACAATATATGCATAAACCAGAAGTTCTGCGACAAATTCGTTCTTCATCAGTGGGGCAGGTTGCCCCTATCTGCATAGGTTCCTCTGGACAGGAGGACATAGAGGGTGCAAGATTAGCAGAGGCTGAAGATAGAGGGGAGAAAGAATATAATTTCTTCTTTTCCACTTGGTGCTCCTTAAGGCGATTATCCACGTTAATGCTCAGGGAGATTAATTCTTCCAAAAGAGAGGAAAAATCATGACCCACTAAGTCATCCTTCAAATGATCAGCTAAACCTTGCCAATAAGCAGCTACCAAGTACTCATTATTCCACTTGGTTTCTGCGGCCAAGGTTCGGAATTCTATAGTGTACATAGCAGCAGAACAGTGCCCCTGTTTAATTTGCATGAAGCGAGATGACACTGCAGTAGTGTGCCCTGTAACATCAAAAACTTGGCATAAAGCTGAAATGAAAGAGAACGAATCAGCAACCACTGGGTCATTCCTTTCCCAAAATGGGGAAGCCCATGCCAATGTATCACCTTCCAGCAGGACAATAATGAAGCCTACTTTGGCCTTCTCGGAAGGAAACTGCGTGGGAAGTAATTCAAACTGAATCTTGTATTGATTGATGAAACCCCTGCAATGTTCAGGATTACCAGAGAACTTAGGAAGAGGTGGAATATGGGGTTGAAGAGCAGAAGTTTAAGTACTGGAAGAGGTCCCAAGAGAACAGGGAGGTGACGAGCAGAAATGAACTCAAAGACTTGCGTAAGGCGATTTTGCTGTGATTCATAACATTCCATTCAGACCATGGACGAAAGGTATGTGGGCCCAGGGTGGGCCTTTGGGGTGTGCGACCATGCAGTCACACATGGTGCCATTTACAAATGACCAGTTTAGTCAGTATGGCCCTGGGCAGTGACAGTCAAGCCAGCACCCAGTGCAGCAGAAGTTAAAGCTAGCTTTAAGTTAAGTCTAGCTGCTTGCGCCAGTCACCACAATTCCTGCAGAGTGTAGCTGGAAAAGCAAACTCAGACAGGCATGGATAAATGCAAGGCAGCAACAGCAAGGCATCCAACAGAGAGTGTAACCAGAGGAATGACTTTGACTTGATGCTCGTGCCCTGAGAGGCAGTGCTCTAGCCTTCTTAAACTAGGCGGTGCTGATGTCAGACGTGACATCAGCGGTCTGGGATTGGCCAGACCCCAGGAAGTGCTGTGTGTAAAGTACACACAGTGCTGGTAAGCAGAGAAGCCAGC
>JAKJJM010104359.1:0-11768 GCA_021901965.1 Pipa carvalhoi
TTTCTGTTGCTAGGCAGGGATTGGTCAGCCGCAAGATGCACCTTTCATAGCAACGGCGGTAACGTATTGACTTCAGCCGAGCACCCGAGCCGAACACCCGAGCCAAACCCGAACTTCCGAGCAAATGCTCGGCTTGGTTCGGGTGACGGAAATTCCCGATGTTCGGCTCGAACTTAAGTTTGAGCCGAACAGTTCGACCAACACTAGTTGTGACAGTTCGCCATAGCACTGTATAAGAAGAGGTATCCATGGATGGGGAAAGGAGGGGGGGGGCTATCTTAGTGCCCCCCCTTCTCCCTGTCCCCACCTACCTCTTCCGTAGCCAGTCTGTGTCGCGTTTAGTGCTCCTCTCTCCCTCCCCTGGCAATGATGTAACTTACTGTGATTGCAAGAAATTACATCATTGCTGGGGACCAGGCAGGGGCGGATCTAGAAAAATTGTATGGGGTGGCGAGAGGGTGGCAGGGATTTTTGAGGGGTGGCAACATATGGACGTGCGAGCGGGGGGTCTGACCAGGGAAGGATGAGAGGAGCGCTGAATGCTACACAGAGATAGACTGGCCACAGAAGAGGTCGTGGGGGCAGGGAGAAGACGGGGGCACCAAGATAGTGCCCCCCTCCTTCAGGTCCCTTTCCCACTTTTTCAGGCCTGTGGACACCCTTTTTACAAATAATAGCTAGCTAGAAACTGTAGCAGTACCTTCCACCTTAATAAAAAGGCATATTATAATGCTGAAATGTTGGTACTGACGGAGCTCATCAAGTGTATTCTGTACAATTAGTCTTCAAAAAGAAAAGAGAAAAAGTGTAAGACTTTAAGGATGGGTTCACACAAGCGTATATTTTAAAAAAGTTCCTTCAGTGAAAATACGCTCAGAAAAGACGCCAGAGAACAATGTAAATACAGGAAAAGCATTCACACGAGCGCTTGACTGAGAGCATATTACGTTAGAAATAGTGCAGACAGCATTCGATTTTTAACAGAACTCTTGAACATGAGAAAAGCTTTAGGTAAAAAATGTCTGCTCATACAGTTCTTCCAAGGCCGATGATGTAAAAAAGATTGTGTGTGTTTTGTAACAGAAAAGTACCTCTTAAAACATCTGTTCTTTGTTTTCTGTAAGATCTGTCCTTTGATTAAAATATGTCAGTATTGATTTAAGTTAATGGACTTTCAGCAATATAGTACTTTTCAATGATACCAGGATACTGACCAGATCAGTGCCAGATGTCTAGTGACCAACCTGCAGAAATATAGTAAATGTTAGAATTTCATTGAATGTTTTTTAGAAGTCTTAATGGTAAAGATGTTGAGCGTTAAAGGAATATTATGGATTTATTTATATTGGATTTTAATCAAAAACATTGTTTCTAACTAATGATATATATGTATGCAATGGTTATAGTGGAAAACGACACCTGCAAAGACTGGCATGGACCATCCGACCCGTTGATGACTTCTGAGACTAGAATAATGCTAAACGACTTGGATACTGTCAAAAGTGTTTTTATTTATTACTGAGTAGCCAATAGACTGCAGTGACATTAAGGTGATACTTTGAATGCCTGCTCATTTACAAACGTTCAAGATCAATCAATGTTAAGAAAATCCATAATATCTTGGAGGAAATGCTCTTACAGAGAGAAGTTACATACATTATCAAAGCAATGTATGTTAAGCTATTATCTGATTTCTCTGATAGGATTAAAGGGTTATCTCAGGGGATAATTTCAGAATAGATTATAGAATCTGTCCCTCATGAAGTCTGCATCTCTATAGTACACTGCAATACCGTCTATTTTTGTCAGTCAGGATAGTGTCTGTAGGTATAGATTTTCTTTATTCTTTGGAATACAGTTGCAGTACTGTACATATTGGTAGTGAGTATCAAGCAAAAAAAAAGTATAAAGAAGGAATGTTTAAAATATACAAAGAAACATGATTTGTAGTCCAGAAGGCTTATTTATAGGGGTGAGAGACATATTTGTATTTTTGAAATGTCCCTTCTTCTGGAGGATATATTGTTACCTTCTTCAAAATTTGGTTTACCCTGGTTAATGCCTGTCATTCCTTGCTTAGTGCCTAGCAAAGTATATTATTAACTTACAGAGATATGCCTAGATACTATGCACCATGCACAAATGAGCTCAGTGTTTCCACCCATTCTGTCCTACCATTTTCAGTAAGCTAATGATTAGATTTCAGAAGCCGGCAATGCTCTGAGTTGGCTCTTAAACAGCAGGCTTGTGAACAGCTGCTAGGCAATGGTAAGTGTGGGGTGTAGAGAAAAAAAACAAAAAACAAATTCTGGTATAATGCACGTAGCGCCCCCAACAATAATAATCAAGTAAAAAGACACATTGGGTGAAAGTTATTAAGACCGCAAAGACTCGATTGAGTCTTTGCGGTCTTAATCGCGCGAGAATTCTCGGCCGGGAATTCTCGCGACAGCACTTGGCGGGAATCTCGATTGCGCTCCTCCGCAATCGAGATCTTTCGCCCAAAAGTAGCCATAAGTCCTATGGCTAAAAACTTTTGGGTGAAAGATCTTGATTGCAGAGGAGAGCAATTGAGATCTCGCCCAATGCGATCGCGAGAATTCTTGCGCGATTAAGACCGCAAAGACTCGATAACTTTCGCCCAATGCATGAGAAAAAAAAAATAATAATAAAATAAAAAAATAATATACTTGAGTCCAAAATGAGTCCAAAATGAAAGTCTGCGCTGAAACCAGCCAAAAGAGGCAATCTGTCCATGTACTCCTGGATTTTACATTAAGTGTGGGGTGTACTCACGCTGCATAGCAGCACAGCGCCGCAGAAGATAAATGTTTGTGCATGCAGCACTTTGGTCTGAGCATCAGGTTAATCAGCATTGAGCTTCTCTTGCATTTGGGATTTCTTCTGGCAGTGTCTTCCAGTGTTTTTTTATTATCCCTCTGTGGTTATCTCTCTGCAGCCTGTTCCAGTTCAGCAGTTCCTGTGCCTGATCCTCCATGGTTCTCCTATCAGATCTCCACAAACTACCACCAGTGGGATGTTTACCTGTCTACCGTAAAATGGAGGTTCCCTAGCAGCAGAGACCCTACCCCATGCTGGAATTAAGGGTGAAGGCAGGGGAACCCTTAGACTTTGTGCCCTAGGACTTACCAGCATCAACCCCCCCTGTGGTGAAGAGGATCCACTTGCTAGTCATATGTATACTTAACACTACAGGGGATATGTATAAAAATCAAAACAGTTTTCTCCTGGTATAACGATATCCCTTTAATTGGGTCGAAAATATTGATATCGCCAATATCGATTTTTATTAAGCCCCTTCTTACTTTTTTATCACTGAAAAGTTTTTGCCTTGGTGAGGGGGGTGAAAACCTGTTATTCCCTATGGAGATGGTTTTGAAGTCCTCATCAAAAGATCAGCAATATCGATATTGATGGAAAAGGAACTCCATTGAAAGTAATGTAAAGTGTAGCAGTATTAACGCATCAATCTCTTTAAATATCGATACATTTTATTCGGCACAACATAAATTGAAAATGGGGCGAAAAGAAACAATAACGCGATGTAAAGCGGCAAAATGGACCGAATTGCAGTGAATAGGTCGAAATGACCTTTATAAATGACCCCCTAGGTCTAGAGATTACATAGCTATAAACAAACATAATAAAAAATTTTACTCCATGTCCAGCAATTAATATCTTTATAAACTGTCAGTTATTAATGAAGGCAAAGATTTTTTAATATACTTTTTTCCCCATAGGCTTACATTGATTTTACAGATTGATATTTCACATGAATTTAAAAAGAAATTGAGATCCTGGCCCTTCAAGTTCCTTTGACCCAGACATACTACAATGCTAAACTATTAGACAAAGTTCAATTAAATCACTACAGTTGCTTGACATTTCAGTGCTAATGGTAAAGACATTTCAAGCCATACTGCTAAACTCATTTGGGAAAACTTCTGAGTTTAATGGCTATATTTTTGAGGATAAAAAAAATATGATACTTCCTAGGGAAAGGAAAAATGATGTCTTCCAAATCCAGCATGAAAATTGAGGCTTAGCAAATAAAACCACAAATTTAGGAAAATATATCAAAGAAGGCAACTGTAGTCTATTGTGAACATGAACTCCAGGCAATAGAACAGACAAACATTTTGCAGTGTGTTTAAATATAGTACTGATGCTAAAACAATTTTACAGATGTACTG
Source organism: Pipa carvalhoi (assembly GCA_021901965.1). Taxonomy (NCBI): domain Eukaryota; kingdom Metazoa; phylum Chordata; class Amphibia; order Anura; family Pipidae; genus Pipa; species Pipa carvalhoi. The sequence goes on from JAKJJM010104359.1 coordinate 4,215, forward strand.
CGGCAAAATGGGTAGTTCAGCCCATCAGTCATCGGCCATCAGTCTACAAGAAAAGTGGAAAATACACCAGGAAAATAATTATTATTGACTAATAACTTTCCTGACGTGTTATTGGCAGGCAAAAATGGAAAGTTGGGTGAATACAAACTGGTACTATCCAAGATAACTTTAGATCAGTTATATTAGAAACTAGGTAAGAAATATATAGGGAAAAGGATGGTAAAGAATGTAACTTCATTGTGTGTTGTTTGAATCTGACTTTAAATCCCTCTAGATTTTATTTCTGTAATTTTATAGACTGTACATTTTACTATTATTGTAGTAACGTCATCACCAAATGTATATATACCCAACATTAATTACATTTTATTCTGAAATCCTACCTTCTGGAGCACTAGCACTGATATTTATTACTGAATTTTATGTATATATTTTATTGTATCCTTACTTAGTTATTTATGATTAATATTTATATTTATTGACCTGTATTTCAGCACATTTCTACTGCTCTTATTACACTCCTATCTGTGTATGTAATGTCTTCCTCCCATTTAGACTGTAAGCTCTATGGGTCAGAGATCTCCAACCTCTTGTGTCATCCACAACCTGGCACTTAAAGTGAAATATCCTTGTGATACTACACTTGTATTGTTTATTGCACTTTTCCCGTGTCTGTATTGTATTTGTGTTGTAAAATTGTACAGCACTGCGTAAATTTGTGGCGCTTTATAAATAAAATTAGAGATACATACATACATACATACATACATTAAGATTCATTCTGCCTGTGATTTTTAATGAAAGCAAAAGAGATATAGAAAACAAACTGTTTTATCATTTTCTCATTTCATGCATTATTGTTCTTTTTTTTTTCAATTGTTTAGCTAATTTACAGGTTCAAATAAAAAATCATATTTCTAGCAAGCTTTGCATTAACATTCATACAAATAGAAAAAAAAGAAAAAGAAAACTTAATAAAACAAGTCCTTTCATTTAGGTTAATCTTCCACCATTTATATTCCTTGTGTTCAGTAGAGAGGACTGAACTTGTTCATCAAACGTCGAAATTTGTATGTTCATGACTGCAAAAAAATGTAGTGGATTTATCTCTTTTAAGTTCACTAGAAAAGGTTGTATAGTACTAAACAAGATATAAAGCCAAGTGAACATGTATGCACATTTTAAGTAGACAAAAAGAAATGATCACAACTGACCATTGCTGTTTGCTACTGTGCACTGCTGCAAATATATCAATTAACCCAGAACCCCCCAGGGTATGCAATCTTCTATGTCAGTGTACTAAACATACTTTGCTTGCCAGGTTCTTTTCTGCCAATGCTAGAGCTGCAATACAAATTCTTTTTTGTGGGCCAAGCATCACCTCCTTTACTGGGCACTAATACTGTTAGTTGTTCATTATATTTGTTATAATTTGGCTACTCTCTTTTTAGTAACATCGCTGCCTTATAATGCATAATGCAAGAATTCTTAAAGCATCATCTCTCTCCAACAAATCCTGTTTAACTATGTATATTCTTTTTATTCTGGTCTGATATCCATAAATGTGAGACGCTCCTCCAACTGTATTCCTGAGCTTGAGACAATGTCCAGTAATTTTATCATTGCCATATTAATTATATTCTTGTAAAGTTTGTACAATGAAGAACCCTTCACTATGTGCTCCAACTAGTCATGGTAGCCATATTCAGTTATGGATGTACTGTCTCTCAGTGGTTATTATTGCTGCCCTGGGGTTTAATTTGGGTTCAAGCGATAACATATTCATCAAATGGTTTGTTCTCCTCTTGCTTAGGTTATTTGAATTCTGACAGCTTTTAAAAATTGCTTCCTGACAGTCCCAGCCATATTGACATCGACATCTTACTATATTGCCCGACTGTCACTGGAACATCTTGTTGTGAACCTTCTGTAGCTTATATTTCATCTTGAGAACATTTCCTACAGTAACTAGATCACTTGTGGATTATCTGGAGACTTGCTGGTTTCTTTGGATTATAATAGAATGTCACAGTATATGGGTTACAATTTTCTCTGCGTCATCATTTAACTCTCTAAATATGGATATCTGAAAAGGAACCTTTTAAGGTCCATGGATGGTGACATACATTCTTATATGTTTGTTTGCATATCATTATATGATTACAAAATTTAAAAAAAAATAATATATGCTGTGTGGTTACTTACTTTTACTTGCAAAATGTGTTATTTTTTATTTTTTACCCTGCTAGTCAGGTGCCAAGATGGTTAATCATAATTATAATGGCCTCTGTCCTGGGTGAAGGCAAGTTCCACTTTCACACAGTCCAATCCCCCAACTATAAAGGTAAGTATAGTCCATGTTACAAACAAGCTACACTTGTTTATTTTGTAGAAGCAGGTTTACAGGTTAAGATACATCTTTTGTCTTTTTCCTTGTTCATCCTGTCTCTATTTTGCTTTTATTTCTGGTCTATGGTCTCTAATTTAAGGATCAAGCAATTCTAACCTGTAGCTTACATAACTAGCAATGTATGTTCTTGTATTAGGAAATGGTATAAATTTGCCAGTGTTCCATTTTAATTGTAAGTCCCCACCTTGAATATGTAGTCCAATTCTGGGCACTATTACACAAAAAGCATGTGAAAACGTTTTCTCTCTCCTGCGTACTGACCTCACCTGATTTTTTGTTCATGATTCTTGCTGCCTGCCTTGATGCTGATACCATTATTTACCACTCCTCTCTTCGGTTGATTTGGATTTGATTATATTGGTTCAACCTGCTGCTGCCTTGTCTTGCTCATGCTACCACTAATGTGGGATTTCTGTCTTTCCTGCCATGAAAACTCAAAAGCTTCAAAAGAGTATCAGTGAACACTGCATCTAGATGGGCTCTTCTTTATCCTTGGGAGAGCAAGTTCTTGGCCTCTTAGTCTGGGTCTGAACCTAACAGTGTCTTGTAACTTTTCTCTTACAGGACAACACAAAAGACACGTCAGCACCCTCTGAGGCTGGAAGATAAAAGGTCTAATTTCCAGCTGTAAAAAGAGTTCTTTACTGTAAGGGCTATAAAATAATGGAATTTCTATAATAGAAGTTCTACAAATCGAACTTCAAAGTCTCAGGTTTGGATAGTAATTTAAAAGAACAAAACATAAGAGGTTGTTTATACGAAGAAGAATACTTAGTAGCATGTTAAGTCAGTCTTATTATCACTAGGGGTCAGGAAGGAATAGGTTCCCATGTTAAAGTAAAATTGGTGTAAGCTTTAAATTATTACTGAATTATTTAAGCAAAAGAAATGGCAAGACAACTATAATTGCAATTGGAATAAAATAAACAATTATTGGTGAATATGAAGCCGTCTCAGTAAGTTTTAGTAATTATTTAAGGTGAAAATACCTTTCTAGCAAAAAATATGCATTTGATATTATGATTATTATGATTAACAATATTATGATTGTTAAAATCAGGGTGATTGATCTTTTCAGTGTCAAGGTTGTTCTTCCTGACATAATTAAATTATAATTGTTGTTTTCTTTCCTATTCATCAATATTGAACATTTCTTCAACAGAAGTTAAGCTTGATGATATTCGTTATTTTTTCTAGCTCCTATACTATGCTACTATGAATATTACACATTGCCTATTTGCATTAGAGAAATATCTACTTTAGTTTTCCCGTTAAACAATCTTCAGAGTTTAGTAAAGGAAACTAAAGCAGACACAGTCACTGTGTTTACCAAACAATGTGATCATCACTGTGGTTTAAGGTTTTCCTGGGGCTATCCCTTTTTTTCTCTTAAGAAAAGTTTGATTTGGATGTGAATTTGTGGGAATATAAAATAAAAAGTCCTCTTTGTATTTTGAAATGTGATTATAAATTATTCAAGATATATGTCCTGGTGAAACAAGTATTTCATTTAATGCTGGCAGTGCAGGAGAGTTATCTGTTCCAAGAAATGCTATAAACTTTACCAAGACATAACTGGATAAATCTGGGGATCTAGGAAATAAAATGCATCCTATTAACAGATGTCTCGATGTGTGCTTTTTTGAACAGTATTCATCTTTAAAGTATTTAAAGAACAAGGAAAAACATTGTTTATAATAATGATGAATAATAACTGTGTTACCCTATTTACACTCTCCATCTCTTGTTGCTGGAAAGGTCATTTTCATTTTTTTATCCAAAGTAGTCTAATTTCTTTTTTTCTTTCTGGATATGGTTATAAGCGGGTGGAGTATGGCTGACAATACTGCTCTTGTCAGTTTCTATAATCAGATGTAAATAAAACCAAACCTAGTGAGAGTTTATTTAGATTTGATACTCATTAGGTGGCTGACTGCAAGGACCTTAAATAAACAGTCAGCAAGAACTAAGAGAGTCAAATAATGCAAGAACCACCTCCCAGAACATGTACAGCACAGTGTTTCTACAGTGTGCCAGAACACTGGAGTTCTTTTATACAGATGTTAGACAAACAAATATACAGCAGACCCTCAATTATACTCCTACATGGAGGTTGAAAATAGAGGTGTTTAATCAAGGGTGGCAGATGACCAAGTTCTTAAGGCTGCTGGCAGCTCCGGCGAACAGAACGCTTACATGAGGATAGTTCATTTTTTTTCCAAGTGAAATATAAAGCAATAAATGCCATGAAGGTTGAACAGGTCAGATGTAATGCAAACAGAGCTTCTTGTCATCGCTAAAGTTTGGGTCAATGCGCTAACTATTCTTCCGGGTAACAGGATGACTTATATTTGCATGCACACATGGATAATAAACTCAAAGAAGCAGTCAAGTTCTAGCCATTTATTTTAAATGAACTTGCCTCATCAATAAACTTTGGAAATATGTGCTTAAGTAATTAATAAAGAACCTGTCTGGATTGTGCTAGGTGAACTTGCGATGACTTCCCCATGAACGGTTTATTAGCACATGATCACTTAAAAACAGGCTTGCATGCTCCTGTGAATTGCTAGCCTTTTCGGGCATCAATAATTGAATATTCTTAACAAAAAAAAAACAAGTACAACATGAAGCATAACACGCTAAAAAGCAGAAATGTAAATTTAACTTTTAATTTAAAAAATTAGTATATGTATGTAGGTATATATTTATATATAGATCCCCTCCTAAAGGAATTGTTGAAGATAAATTTACAGTCGCTTTGACATTTCATGTTTTGTTAAAAGGAGGCTCCCTAGCCTCTAAACAGGTATATTGCAGGCCTTGTGTTAGCCTGTATCTGCCCTTACAAATTACAGATATAAGGGGAAATTTATCAAAGTAGAAAAGGTTGTTTGATGGAGAAATGCTGGAGAAACAGTGTTTTTTTTTATTATGCTGGTATTGCCTATTTAAAAATGCTGTTTTTGGCATGTAAAAAATCACTATTTTATACATTTTTTTACATTGAAAAGTTGTTTTTGATCCTGTATAAATCAGCAAAAAGCTTGATAAACATCTCCCATAGATTATTTATTATAACCATATCCATACTATCATAACCTAAAATCTCAAACATGGGTGCCAGGGGATCTTTTTTAGAATAATGCATGTAGGTTTTTTGTATAACCAAGCTATTATTAGCAACTTTCCCATGTAATATCTGGCAATTACACTCTTTATGGCTTAGCAGCATAAAACAAAGATGAATACATTTATAGTGAACAAAAAAAAAAAGTATAATTCCAGTGGATCATTTTGTTAAGCGTCTGTGTAGGATCATTGGATGAAAAAGCATAACTCAGAACTGTCAGAACTTCTTCAATGATCTTATTGTTCCTCCTGTACACTAAATAATTACACTGTCAATCACACAAGTGGAAAAAATTGTGATCAATAATGACTCAAGAAATGGCCAGATTGAGGATCAGATCCAAGATCTTTTATTATTTACAACTCAAGTAAAAGCAACAGTGGAAAAACATCTCATCACCATTTTAACTGGTTTTGCTACAGTTCACTTCGTCAGCTGATACTTGGATTTTGAATGACCTGTTTATTGCTCTTTGATTTTGAAAACAAATGTCTCTTTGATTACTCTAACCATTTTTGACCTTTTAGGCCAGATTGTGAACCAGTGTCAAGTGAACTGGAGACCATTCTTGAATAAAATCACTGCATGCTGGGCTGGTGCTAAACTTCCCACCTGTAGTCTTTTTGCAAGGGTGTAACCTTTTAAACTACTATCAATCCTGTAAATGGGAGGGGGGGGGAGGCTAATGCAAAACTAGTTCCAAATGTATTTGTCCATTACAGAACCCCTTTGTTGTATATTCTAACTGATTTCCATAAACTAACTCCTGCCTCTATCCTGACTAGAATTTTTGCGTCCTCATCCCTTGTCTCTATCTAGCACTACTGACACTGTTTGAACCATCCGCAGTGACCAGGTCCTGGTTACTAGTTATTTAAAGTTTAAATACACCTAATGAAAAATCAGTAAATGCATTAGCAACCATAACTTAAAACACTTTTCCTTGATATAAAATCATTTTAAAACCCATCTATAGAATCATGTATTGTCATCTGGATCTTAAACCCATTCCATTTCAAGAATTAACTTGTCTGTTTCTGAACCCTTTTCGAGTACCTCTGTTACTGATGCGCTTTAGGCAAGAATTTTTTTTGTAGTAGTAGTGAGTAGTATTATGTTTGCTTCCCCGTAATCTACTCCCCATAAATATAGTGTTACCATGTTTTTAGCCCTAGCAGCTGCAGTATAACTCTATGTGCCATGAACAGGCTTGTTTTCTATTAATATTTCTTTATGTAAAATTATCATTATTAATAAATAATAATAAGTATAAGTATCTTACTTTTTAAGGGACCTTGAAAACTCTCATGGAAATATTCAGACAAAAGCATCAATTTCCTTGACACAACCATGACTGTATCACAAGACAAGCTGTCCACAAGTGTTCATAGGAAACCCACAGCTAGCCACAAATACCTCTACAGATCCAGAAATCACACAAGGCACACTAAAAAGTCTGTAATTTAAGGCCAGGCTCTCCACTAAACTGTATATGATCAGATAAAACTGTAAGAGACTGACAGACAGAAAGTCTGAAAGCATCGTTCTCAAGCCAAGGGCTTTCAATTCAGAAAACTGACAGTCAAAAGCCACAGAATGAGCTTTTTCAAATATCCAGACATATTCTTTATACTTCATCAATACTGTGAATGGAAACCACAATCCAGACCCTCTCCAATATTAAAAACGTAGTGCTTGGGTCAATATGTAAACACAGTTGTGCAGCAATTTACTTTGCTGACTTAATAAACAAAACCCACAGGTTAAATAATCTAACATCGGCCAAATAAGGATATGGATAATAGATAGGGCACTTATATAACAGACAAAAGTCAAAGGAGCTGTCAAAGGAGTCAAATATAGTGAACCATCTATTTAGCAGGGAGACCCATAAAGCAAAGGAGGCAGAGACTCCGGACTCCCTAACTGCAGTGTGGCACCCTATTATATATATATATATATATATATATATATATATATATATATATATATATATATATATATATATAAA
>JAKJJM010104383.1:0-12430 GCA_021901965.1 Pipa carvalhoi
CAATTTGAAGCTGTGGGAGCTGCCATCTTGTGCCCAACCTGCCAATCAACTACAATAGACATGCCCCCTAAGGCCTGACTTCCTGATGTATTGGAGCAATCTCCCCCCGCTCGCGAGTACCTCTGCTCAAACTGACTCTGCACACAGGAAGGCTGACATGGGCAGGCTGGTGGGAGCCTGACACAGGAAGGCTGGTAGGAGGGCTTACTTGTCAATCAAGTAAGCCACGCCTCCTTCTACAGCTTTCTATCCGACACAAGCCTGCAGTGTCGAACTGAGAGGCAGAGACAGGAGGGAAACAATGGAGAAATGTACAATTTTTTTTTTTTATTTATTTATTTTTTTTATAATGGAAGTGTATTACAAAAATGTTCCTATAGACTGTCTCTATTTTATAAACTAATGTTGTTTGGAGGTGATAGGTCCACTTTAAGTACATAGAATATGTATGGATTCTTATAAGACAAAGATGATCATGAGTATCAAGAAGTTAGCCTAGCTGATGAGCTAATTCCTTCAAAACTGTTTCATTCACAGTGCATGCATCATTGATAGAAATAGAAAAAGACTGGGAAAAAACTCCTAACATGGGAGTTTTTAAAGAAATGCAGTTTTTAAAAGGATGACTCTGAAAGTTAGGATGTGGTATCTTAAGTGTATGAGACTGTTGTGAGATTAGCCAAAAACTTTACTTTTCCATTGTTTATGCTGCAGTGTTTAGAGACTTTATGGGGAAGAGTGTAGACTTTAACCATAGGCTGGCTTTTTTTGCAGCAAGAGCATCCCTATGTATGCATTCATGCCAACTACTTCTAAAATCTCTATGTGGTTGATAACAGTGGGCTAAAGGTGTTGCAGTGTGGCAGCATCTGAGCTGGGGGTTTGCAATCTACTGTATGCATCATAAATAGGTACTGTATGCATCATAAATCCAATAAATTGTTCTTCTGTGTAAGAGGTGTTTGCTTTCAAATACAGGTATTAGTATAATTACTAAGTAGTATTCGTATAATTAATTAGTAGAAGTCAGAGTAGAAGAGAAAGATAAAGCCACAGCGGTAGTGTTGATGTGAGACTGTTTAAGGTCTGACTGTAAGATTTTTCAAATTTATTAGGACAAGGGCCATAATACTTTATGGCCGAATCTTTTGTGGACCATGTCAGGTTCTTAGCTAATTCAAGGGTTTTTATTTTTGACACCTCATAGTTACAGTTGTTTTCAGGGACTCACATTTTCTCTAAATGTTATTTGTATTTTCATATGTGTCAAAATGCATGGTGTGACTCTGCCTTTGAACTTACCAGGTCAGTTAATAATATGGTCCCATTTAGACACAAATTTAACATGTATGCTGTTAGTGAGGTTCAAGTGCAAAATAATAATTTCCTATATGTTCTGTTAACTAAGGTCAAGTAGAGATCCAGACCCAGGCATAAGGATGAGAACAGCCAGGGGATTACTGAAGCTAAAAATGTACATCCCTTTACTTGTGTATTTAAATAAAATCATTCATAATTAGGCATTAAATAGATCCACTACTAATTATTTTGTTATGATGCAGTACAAAAAAGGTTTATATAATAATCTAAGGAACAATAATAACTCGTGGTGCTTTTTCAGTGGACTGACCTTATTAATTCTTTGCTTTGTTTTTGCTTTTTGCCTTGTTTGTACATATCCAGGTGAAGATGGGGCAGGCAAGACCAGTTTAATAGGAAAACTTCAGGGAATAGAAGAATACAAGAAAGGAAGAGGGATGGAATATCTGTATATAAATGTCCATGATGAAGACAGAGATGGCAAGTATTATTCATTATGGATGGCATTCACCATTATTGTGTAATACATAGCAAAAATAAAAGGAAGCAGTAACAGAAAAAGAAGATTGCTATTTGCATCACAGCTATTCCCATACAGTAAAGATGTAATCTTGGAATTTAAATTTGTTTCCTTCTATAGTAACCAGATGATGTTGATCCATTCAATGCAGAACCCAGTACCGCATACTGCGGTTAATTATTCAAGGTCTTCTAATTCACTATTTATTCTATTGCATAACATTTTTACACATTTTTCTTGACTCATTACATTTTTCAGAGCAGGATAGGGTGCATACATATATTAAATGAGCAGTGTGTATAATTTTCATGATAGTGATGTATCTCTTAGTTCTGTTTCACATTTTGGTGCATGAAACTTGATATTTTTATTATCATAACTGATATTTAAAAGCAACTTTTATGTACATTTCAATCTATGATGAAAAAAGGGGAAACTAAATAAAAAATTTTTCTTAACATGTTCTATGTCCAGCATTCTACTTGCCTGTAGTATAAACCCATTCCTCATGTGCCACTAATTTCTCCCCCCCTCCAGATTATAAAATCTCTGGAGCAGGACACTGGACCTTTTGTCTTGCTAGCTTTGTTTCATTGTTGCAGTGTTTTTGTATTGTCTCAATGCATTCTTCTGTTTTGCAGAAAATATTGTCCCTTTCTAAATTAAAAATAAAAACAGTTGCATTCATTTCATCCCATTCACTTTCTGATCAAAAATTAAATGTTGGAATCATCATTTGCATACTTTCATTATATATGGTTTTCACTATGGCTCTTTGTCATTCCAGATCAAACCAGATGTAATGTGTGGATCTTGGATGGAGACCTGTACCACAAAGGGCTCCTAAAATTTGCCATGGATGCAAGTAGTGTTAGAGACACATTAATCATGTTAGTGGTAGACCTGTCACGACCCTGGCTGGCCCTGGATTCCTTACAGAAATGGGCTAGTGTAATCAGGGAGCACATGGACAAACTGAAGATCCCACCTGAAGAAATGAAAGAGATGGAAGAAAAAAGTATGTAATTATTATTATTATTATTTTTTTTTTTTTTTTTTATATTTTGAACCAGTATGTTATTTAGGGGCACTAGCTGAAAATCTTTGTGTGCTTTTTAGGTTATGAGTTTATTATTTTTAATACATTTTTCATTCATTTAGAATGTGATCTCACAAACCAATAAATTGAGTCAATTCTAGACAACATTTTAACATAGTAACATAGTTTATAAGACTGAAAAAAGACACAAGTTCACCCAGATCCAGAGGAAGGCAAAAATACCCATGAGGCAGGAGGCAATTATCCTCATATTAGAGAAAAAATTCCTTCCCGACTCCAATATGGCAATCGGAGTAATTCTCTGGATCAAGATCCCACCTTCAGTTAACTAGTACCCTTAATTGGTACATTTAAAATGTCCCCTCTTTGTGTCCTTTTATATTTGCAGTGGTAAGAAACTTTCAAGAATATCTGGAACCTGGAGAGGAGTTTCCTGCCTCTCCCCAAAGAAGAAGTACATCTTCACAAGAAGATCGAGATGACAGCGTGATTTTACCTCTGGGAGAAGACACACTTACTCACAACCTTGGCATTCCCGTAGTAGTAGTTTGCACTAAGGTTCGTTTCGAGATATCCTTATCTTGTTTTCATAGAATAATTAAATAACTCATATAGTTAATTTATAATGCTGCATGGGAACTAATGTAGTATTGTGATATACCTTGTACATAAGAATGATTGTATTATTCTAGGTACAGTAGGTCAATGAATGGCAAAATTCTAAAGTGGTACTCCACATTTCTTTTTAATCTGATTTTAAAGCACTCGGCATATATAGTGTCCTTTAGTTTCTGTAGGGTTGCACTACTTAGGGACTGAAAAAAAAAAAAAAGCTTGACTAGTAAATCTTAAATGTATATTTTAATCCAAATACATTTATCATGCTCTGTGGCTTTATTTTTCTCTTCTACTCTAACTTTTATAATACCTGTATTTGAAAGCAAACACCTCTTACACCGAAGAACAATATATTGGATTTATGATGCATACAGTACCTATTTATGATGCATACAGTAGATTGCATATAGATCCCAAACCCTCAGCTCAGATGCTGCCCCACTGCAACACCCTTAGCCCCCCACTGTTATCAACCACATAGAAATTTTAGAATTAGTTGGCGTGAAAGAAGAATCGTTGCTTTAACACCACTTAAAAACCACACCCATATACATAACAACATATATCCATACATAGCAATCATCACACTTAGCATTTTATACAATACTCAGTTTTGATGGGGAATATTTGCAGATATGGAACTGTATTTTATGACAGGACCATAATTAACTATATAACAACTACAATCTGTCCTACCACAAATACTATACTAAAGTATTCAATGTATAAATGAATTAAGATAGGAAAACCTCTTTCAAGAGATTAGAAACTCGAATATCTAATCCATTAAAACTAAATTACTAAACTAAAAGTTAACAAGGAACTTAACTCTCCTAATCAAATTTTTTCATTTAGCCTACATTCCAGCAGCATAATAAACCCACAATCTTTCCCTTCCAAGTTAGTGACTTAATTATCTCTGCTTCTTCTAAATTAATTATTTTACAAGAACAAGAACAGGTACAGGTAAAGGCAGCCATTGTAGCAATTTAGTTCCACCCCTGCAGAGAGAACTACTGGGGCAAATTCTTCTTACAGAGCATGTGTGATAACCAGCACTATGTGTACTGACTTGGAAGTTAGAATGACAGAAGGAATAAAGAATAAATGCTCTGGTTCAAATTCCGATTTTTATTTATATCACTAATTAAGGTGGTACCTCTATTTTGTGAATACAGTGAAGTGATTTTGTTAAGAAATAAAGGATTTAATAAGCTAAAAAAATTGGGATTTGAACCATCAACCTTAAAAAAACATATCCCTTAATCGCTATGCGTTAATTCTACAACAAGGGAAAAGCAGGTAATTATTTTTACTTCTCCTAATGCTGCAAGAGTTTGCCTTTAATGTACCATGTAACAATCCCCAACCAATCAAACAATATGTGTGATGACATGTCAGGGTTCATTAGCATATTTATGAGGATCCAACATATGGTGACTGTGAGATATTAGCACCAGTAGTTTTATAAGACTGTGCTACAGCTCAAAGGTACTGATTTGCTGCTTCATAATATAGCTGTTTAACCTGGCAGACCCTTTACTTTCAATTCAAACCAATGGAAGTCCAAAGTGCAAAGTGTTTATTGTGCCATCTTCACAAACAACATTTCGGAGGGATAAGACATCTTATTCCCCCCCCCCCCAAAATAAAAACATTGTTTGTGAATTGTTACAACAGAGGGGTAGGGGTGTTCCCTCTGACTATCCAACAGGCTACGGACACTTTGTTTGGGTATTGGACCCTGTACTTTCAGCATATCAGTTATGGTTAGGGGGGATCTTAGTTCTTCTCTAATAACTTGGAAAGTAATATAATTATGAACGGAACAATCATTCTGGTATCGTGAGTGATGTTAGTAAAGCAGAACTGAATAATAGCTAAAACAAAGATAAATTGAAACAAAACCGTTGCATAAATTAAGATATTTACTGAAGTCCATAATGGTGAGAAGATGGTACTCCCTGCTGGTGATTTAAATTGACTAAAAATGAAATATAACTGGATATGGAAAATTGATTCATACCTCAAAACCAAGGAAGCATATCCTTTCCTCATTACTGACACAAAATATAAAAAGTGCACTGTAATTTTCTTTATTTAAATGAAGATTGAAAAAGTGCATTGTAAAACAAAGTTCATGAAGGGATCAGTGAATTTCATATGAGAGAGCCTGCTGTGCATCAGCCATAGCTTCCCCAGCCCTGCTGTAAGCTTAGGTTTTATTTTTCATTTGGGTGAGAGACATAATGACATTCTCATGCCTTTAGTAAATGTAAACACCCCCCCCCCCTCCCCTTTTTTTTTTTTTTTCTGGGTAAGAAAAGCGGAAAACAAAACAAGACGCCTGTATCTTTTTGGATTTCTGGGCACATCCCTTACTGATTTCTCCTTTGTGCTCTGTTTCAGTGTGACGCCATCAGTATTTTGGAAAAAGAACATGACTACAGAGATGAACATTTTGATTTCATTCAGTCACACATCAGGAAATTTTGTTTACAGTGTATCCTTTTAAACCCCTCTGCCTGAAATCAATATAGGTAGCAGTTGAACTGGTTCCCACTGGAAGTCAAAAGTATAATAAATGCCCATTTGGTCATGCTTTGGGGATATATTTGTTTGGTCATACCTTTATACTATTGATTCTTTGTGGTGTTGTCTTTTTTTTTTTTTTTTTGTTCATTTTGTCAAAAATGAAGATAATGTTTGAGCTTCCCTTAGAAGGGATGTGTTAATAGTACTGGCCAAATGAGATCCTGAATAGTGCATCTAAAACTAATGTGAGAATAGAGAACTGTTGTTTGCAATTTGATTTCCACAGTAAATTCACATTGATCGACTTTGCCATAATGTCTTACTGCACTGTTAGCATCAGACTAATGTTATAGTCTTTGTGTGCTTTACATATCTGTTTGGAGACCACAGAACTTCACTGAAGCAAGGCTAACAAAGTAAAGCAAGACTTTACTGATAGAGAGAATACAAAAGTATGAAGCTGCATGACTACCAGAAAATAGCATCTTGCAAATACAATTACTTTAAGTGGTTGCAGGAGTAGACCTTTCCGTGTCCCTTTATTTTTAATTGAATTTTATTAATCCTTTGAAATTTTTGCGGAGTTTTTTTTTTTTTCTTTAATGCTGTTCTGAAGATGGTGCTGCACTTATTTACACATCTATAAAAGAAAACAAAAATATTGACATTGTATATAAATATATTGTTCAACAATTATATGGATTCCCATTTAATATGCCTGCTGTGGTTGTGGAAAAGGATGCAGTATTCATGTAAGTATCTGTGTAATGAGTTAGTAGGGTAATGTTATGTATAATATTGTAATGCTCTCACAGTTGCTGCCATCAGGTGCCAGTATAGTACACAGTACACCGTATTGCTGAATGTGTCGCCTGACATGCACAAGTAGCGCTCTGAACATGTTTGTGTGTAACATGCTGTGGAGCACTGATTACCTGATCAGAAGCTGGGATAGTATCCTGCCAATCTACTATTGCATGAGCCTGCTGCAGATTAGAATGCATGCAAAGCAGCACTTTACTTTTAGAAAAATCTGCAACTAGCCATGGAGCTTTGTGATGCTGTAAATGTAGTAGTTGTTTTTTTTTAAATTTAAGTGAATAATGTTACATGGCACACCTAATTTTGTTTTTTCTTTTCGTGTGAAAGAAATAGAAAGATTTGAATGCATTATGAATGATCCTTAGCAGGTTTTTCCCTAGCTTCTGTAAAGCTATAAACTCCTCCTGCAGACCTCTACCTTGTCCTAGAAAGACATTATACCCCTTTTCCCTGTAGTACTTTATTCTCTCTTGTCAGTGTTAATCATATGTGAAAATCCTCTTTAAATCAAAGGTCTTAGGCTGGGCTACACAGCATCATACGCTCGTGGAACCCAGCCTCAGTGCCGCGCCGCTCTGCCCCATTAACTTACCTTGTTCCTGGGAAAAATGCGATGGCCAGCGTTCACGCGTCTGTCCGGAACAAGGGGAGTTCCATAGGGCAGAGTGGCACCGTGTTTTCTTATCTTCACAAGAGTGTATGATGCGCTGTGCATCATACGCTCGTGTGAACCCAGCCTTAGTCTGAACCAAAAAGGAAAGTCAAGTGTATGGAGAAAAAAATATATCTTCCAAAGATTGTAGCCTGTGTAGGGTGTGGCACATATTACAGTAATGCCACAATTAAAGGGATTACAGAGTAATTGGGAACAATAGTGTTTTGGTTGAATTATTTTCCTAGGATTAAAGGATATTGCTGTTTAAGTAACAGAAGGATGGTCATTATGTAAAAGGATGTTTAAAGAAGAACTAAAGCTCAAAAAAAAAAAAAAAATTATATATTATATAATATATATATTAAATAAGTACTTTATAGTAAGCACCAACAATGCAGTCACAGCTTCAGCTCTGCTGTATTTTCACTGCACATGGGCAGACTTCAGAAAGCTTAGTAGGGTGCAGCTGCCAGTGCAAAGCTTCTCCCACGCAGTATCTATGGCAGTGAAGTAGAGCATTTACATCATCTCATTCATTGCACCCCCAATAAGAGCTCTCCTTTCACTGCTGTTTTTGATGCTTTAGTTCTTCTTTAAGAAATGTGTTCGATAGTATCTTAAATGTGTTACACTGGTGATGTATAAGTGGGGATGGTTTATTCTATTAGCCATACTGAGATCCGATTACAAGATGATATAGTAAAGCTAGTAAGATGCTGCTTTATTTAGGTCCTGAACAAATAAAATGCACAATGTTTTTACTTCTTGCTTAAAAAAACAAAACAAGAATGTATTTGTGGTGATGAGGGAAGGTTAATCTTTGTTATTAAAGGAGAAGTACAATCAGATTACATCTTTACATATGCAGTACTATACCCTAGTGCAGTGATGCCCATCCTATGGCCCGCGGGCCATATCCAGCCCATGACGCAGAGGTATCGGCCCCTTGAAACCGGCACAAAGCTCCACCCCCATCATCATGCTCATTGTGCGGCCCAGAAATGTACATGGCCCCAGGACGAAAAAGGTTAGTATCACTGCCGTAGTGAGAAGCGTTTCTCCTCAGTAGATGTTTCATGTGAAACGGGATTACTCCCGCACCAGGAAATGTGTGTATGACCTGTACGGCCAGTTTTCCATGAAGGGGTACCCTCCCCCAGATATTTTTGCTTAATGTGTACTGTAATGCCTGCACACAAGTTAGTTTCCCTCTGTAATCTCCTGCATTCCAGGAATGTAAACAAGATTGACTGATGAGGCCAAAAGGTCAAGACACTGCTTAACCAATAGCAGTCAGGCAGCTTTTTCTTCTGGTGTTTAGCAGTTATATCACACGATTTCCTGGTTTTCCACTGTTGCCTAATAAATCATCCAGCTTCACATGAAGCATCTACTGGGGAGAAACACTTCTCACTAAGGTATAGTACTGCATATGTAAAGATGTAATCTGACTATACTTTAATATATTAATGGAACGTATCCAACCAGGTAGAAAAAAGCTGTTAAGACATTGCGTTAGCGACATTTGAACTTGAGTGATGTTTAGCAGTGTGGGCAAGTGCACTGGGGTTTCACAAAGATAATGGTTAAAAAGGAGTATGTAAATAATGAATGTAGCAGAGTGTAGAATCTGGGAAAGTAGGGCATTAGCCATAGTAGTCAGTTTTCAGTGCACACATTGCTGAAAAAGCAGATACTAATTTCTAAGTGTATTGATCACAGAGACAATGATATTTTTCTATGATGATTACTTAACTACTTCAATCTTTTGTTTCAGACCAGCAGGATGGGATAATGATAAGAAAATAGGAATTTTACATGAAAATTTCCAGACCTTAAAACCAGAAGATACATTTGAAGACATTATTATAAAACCACCTGTGAGAAAGGTAAATTATACATGCAGACCATGCGTTATGCGTTCAATAAAATGACTGTGGTGAAGGTAGTTAAATCTGCTGCAAAAAAAAAAGACCTTTTCATTCCAAATGGTTTAACGCTGTTAATCACTCATGAATGATAACATTCAAAAGTTATCTTTAGATGGAAATGTATTTCCAGCTTGCAGTTATGTACTGTCTAACTGCAATTGAAGTCACTCTTATCAAGGCCCTTAAGGGGGGACAGGGATGTGGATTGATCTTTTAACAATGAATTAATAAAAGTTTTTGTTTTTATTTTTTGATGTTTAAAGTCCCAGGGATTGCATCCCTATTTACTGTTTAGGCACTTTTTATATGCGGGGCTTTTAAAATGTAAAGTTTGCATCCAAGTATAGCTGGATTGTTGTGGAAAGAGGAATTGTGGCAGTATTTCAGTAAACCAAAATTGGAAGTTTGCACAGCTCTGCAGACATACGGCAGCCATTTTGAATACATTTAAGCATGCAAATCCTGACCTGTGACATCACCACTGAAATTCTGGCAGGATGATACAGCTACACTCTACCAATAGTCTGTAAAACCTCTAACTTTAAACTTCAAACAGCATACACTTATCAGATGAGTTCCAGGTATTGTTTTAACTAGGTTATTTTCATTTCAAGCTGTAGTTCACCTTTAAGAGGCTTCTTATACAGGGAGAACCCACTAGAGGGCAGCAAAGGATAAAGTGAATGAAGGGAAATAGCATTTTATGAGTAATATGAGATTTTTGTCAGACAGTGGAGTAACACCAAAAAATTATAACATTTTTAGGGAACTGCCATGTCAGTTAATGCTGTCTAGGATAATGCTTGTAAAAGCACAGCATTCACCTCGTTTTGTGCATCCTTTTTCTTTGACTTTTGGCGCTAAAATTGCCAAATACTGCTTGTTGCATTGCAGTTAAACAGCAGATGTAGACCTTGTGGCTGCACTCTGGCAATTGCTATTGTTGTATTATGCTTCTAATTAGGGGCATTCCACAAATTACCTCAAAAGATGTGGTGGGGGAGAGGCAGTTTTTGCAGTGGGGTGCATGTCGGTGTATGAATGCCTCTACTGTATTAAGGTAGCTTCCTATGTTAATGATAAGCTTTCTTATGTGTCCAATTTAAAACCTTTAAATTGTTATCTGTGAGTTATGACTACATTTAGTTTGTAGAAAGCTGACTAGGGGCAATATTTCTCAAGGTTTGCTGATGAAAGCATACATAATTGTTTGAACCATTTTTGCACGTCATTCACATCTTCACCAGTTCTGCCACTAAAAATTTCACACTGGCAAATCTGCCTCTGAAACAGCATTCCAACAAAGAATTTAGCAGTGTGCCTCCTACAGGGATGGCCTTTGGGGCTATCTAATTTGCTTGTGTTCATTTTTGTAAGACCCTTAATAATAAGAATGATCTTATAAAACCTGTTTTGTGGCAGTTGTACAAGGAGGCTTCTTCTGCATGTTTTGCATGCATCCATTATTAAAGTATTGAGGTACAGTATCAGCAGTATTATTGTCATCTAAGTGGCTCAGTGAGTCGCCCCCCCCCCCATATAGAGTAATCTGGGTACTAGAGAGAGTAGGTAAAGTACAATAAAAACAATATCATAAGTTAACCATGAACTGTGCCTAGTTTCTAATTGTGAGTTGCTAACACTGTACATTTGCATATGAGGCAGCATTTCTTCCTTGGTGTAAAACTCTCCCTCCTCTTAGTACAGAGGTTCTCAACCTTTTTATTGCTGCAACCCTTTAGTAGAAAATATTGCCACAGTCGCGGATTTTAATATGCCCATGTTATTGTGGCTTCACTATGGGCATGTTGTTGCGATTTTACTATAAGCATATTGTCGCGGTTTTACTATGGAAGTATTGTTGTGGCTGTACTATGGAAATATTGTCGCGGTCGCAGCTTCACTGTGGGATTCCGATGGTCTTTGGCGTCCCCTGGCAAATCGTCATTCGAACCCCAGGTTGAGAACCACTGTCTTAGTATCTTGTGAGCATAGATCCATTATTTTACCCATTTCAATAACTAGTTTCTTGCAAAAAAAACATCAAAACCTAATAAATTGTCATAAGAACAGAACAGGGTGAGGGAGAATTTCCTAAATGGACATGATAGGAAGATCTGGAGATCTTAAATAGTGCTGTTATTTTAGTCAGAAAACACATCCAGATTTTATACAGTTAATTCTTTTTGATAACTGTATTCCTTTAAGATTTAAAAAAAAAAGTTAAAATTTCCAAGCTCTGGTAGCCTATCCTGTTTGATGACTGCGATAGATAGCAAGACATTTTTGGCTGACTATAGGATCAAAATGTAATAAAAGCTCTGCCTTCTCTTTAATATTGTCCAGGGATACATCATTCAAAGTATTTTCATGAATAGCATTAGAGGCAAGCCTTTCCCTTTTTATAATCTGTTTTTCTAGATTTTCTTATGTCTGGATATACTGTTGGTGGGAGTTAGATATTGTTGTTCCTTATTCAACACCATTGTTTTAGCATCTGTTTGGCTTTCCAGGTCATGTATGTGATTGCCTATATCCTTTACCCTTCTGGTGAGCTGTCACTGCAGCTGATGACTCAGAGTAAAACATGTATATTTTTCCATGTTGCCTACATGACTGTAGGTCTATCCTACTAGAGATCCTGGGTTTATATATTATGGAGCATGGATGTAATCCATCGTGTCTTGCTTCTTTTTCTCTAAATTTTGTAGCAAGCTGCATCTCTAATGTTTACTTTTTGCTGAACTTTCTTTTGACAATACCACTTCAAGTAGTTTTCTGATTACCTTTTACTTATGGTGAGTGTGTTTATTCCTTTTACAGTTTGTACATGAAAAGGAAATAGTAGCTGAGGATGACCAGGTGTTTCTCATGAAGCAGCAAGTAAGTCCTATTTTAAATAAACTTTGTGAATGCTACATATGATTAGACTTACTAACACATGTTTGTTGTGTTTTTTTTTTTTTTTT
>JAKJJM010104395.1:0-11341 GCA_021901965.1 Pipa carvalhoi
CGCTTCCATGCGAGCGCCGCTTGTTACATTAAGCTGCTGAATACAGCAGCCGCTGGGGAGACTCATCTCTCCCCAGCGCTTCCTGGTTGGCCTTAGCCAATCAGAAGCCGCTGACGTCATGGATGACGTCAGCGGCGGCCAGTTCAATTGGCAGCGCTCAGCCAATTGAATTGGCCGTCGCCGACGTCATCCGTGACGTCAGAGCGCAGCCAATTGAATTGGCCGCCGCTGACATTATCCGTGACGTCAGCGGCTCCTGATTAGCTAAGGCCAACCAGGAAGCGCTGGGGAGAGATGAGTCTCCCCAGCGGCTGCTGTATTCAGCAGCTATATGTAACGAGCGATGCTCGCATGGAAGCACTGCTCGTTACATTTAATAGAAGAAAGGGGAAACTCGAAATTTCGAGTTTTTATTCAGAATTTCAATCGAAAATGGCATTTTCGATTTTAATAAATTTCGCTCTGTCTATCTATCTATCTATCTATCTATCTATCTATCTATCTATCTATCTATATAAAACTTGCATATAACTTGCACCCAGGATATCATTTTTTCAACTCGGCCTTGGCCTATGGCGTTAATCAGTAGTGTGAATTCTCGTGCCCAAGTGAAGTTGCTGCATTAATTTACCGATTGTGTATCATAGCCAGTTGTGCATATTTACTAATAATGTTTACTTCTAATATATTCATGTCAGGATAGAGAAAGTTGTCACAAAATTAATTTGAACTGTTGTTATCATCTTAACATGGATCTGCTTGAAGCAATAACGATCTATTTTCATATTAATGACTACCTACAGACATAATGAATGAATTATCAGAAGACAGGAATTGAAAAAAATTGTTTACATTCATTACAATGGCAGAACATTGCTAGCTTTTGCTGGCATTTATTATTTGCTTTTTTAAGGCATTTTAAGAAAAAGACATTGAAGGTGGCAAAGTCAAATCCATGTAATCAAGCTGGAACACATTGGAATTGTCACTCCGACACATGCATCCCGGACTTTGGCTAGCTGACTCTGTTGAATAATTCTTTTGACAAGAGACTGGTTCCTTTAATATGCTCAAAATCTAAATTCAAAACCTTGTTTCCTGACATCCTAAGGATAACCTTCCCTCCTACTCAAATAGGCATTAAAGTGCCTAGAAACATGAGCACTTGATAAAAAAACTTTGCTTCTATTTGCCCACAATTTCACATACTGGTGCATGCATATGACACAGTCTGCCAATACAGATATCGATGGTATGTCAAACACACTAAATAGGACAATGTACCATATTCAGAGAAGGCCCAGAAAGGCCAAACCCTAGAGATGCAACGTGAGAAATCTCAATTAGTATAAAGTGGAGTGATGGATGCACTTCTTATAATCCTCCATTATTCATTTGTTTCACTAATACCCTATTTACCACTTAGGATTTGGATTTCCCTTTTCTTTTTTTTTTGCGCTACCACAGTTCTGGTTTCCTTTGTGACCCTGCTATTCTTGTGAAGGCATCAAGATAGTCTGCCTTTTTGGTGGTCGAAGCGCATATCACTAATTGGATGAATATTGGACTTTCAAGTCGGACTTTACCTGTATGTTATATTAATTTATTGATTGTTTTGGGCGCTACGCACATCCACAGATTTTATCTTGTTGGTTTTTTGTTTTCTCAAACCCTAGAGATGATGCTCTGTACCTGTAACAACCCATGTAGCACTCTAAAATGTCAATGTGCAAGGTGTCACTTATTGGTCTTATCACAGAAGAATAGCTAAATGATTTCTGGATACGCTTATTACATGCATTTCCAAGGAAGCATTGCTTTATGTCTCCCTAACTGAACTAAGCATTTAAAGTGGCAGTTAGAATGAGACGTGTGCTTTTCCATGGAAAATGATAAATTTTTTATAGAATACATTATTTTCTGTTTTTCAACTAACTATATTTAATAGAGCTATATTTTCAGCACCCGCTATTTATGCATGTGCATGTTTTGTAAATCTATCTGGCAATAAATATGTTCACAAAAAATACAGCATTTGTACAAAAAAAGTTGACAAAAAAAGCAAAAGCCTAACTTATAATGTAAATTTGCATATTTAAATGAGGACGTTTCAAATAAATTTCAGTTCCCAGCGTCCTCCAGCAATAAACCATATGCTGAGAATATTTCAACAAACAATGACTAAGTAATTAACTCATAAGTATTTATTACACCCCACTACTTGATCCAAACTGTGTATATAATGCATGATATTTCTTTTTCTTTAATTCAAAGGGGTGTTAAAAATAACCATTACCTACAAAAAATATAATGTAGTTATCCTTGGTAACTTTTGAAATTGTAATACATTTGTGAAAGGGGTACATTATCTAAAAAGCAAAGGTGATCACAGCAAAGTTCCCTGATTATGCTCTTTTTTTTTTCAAAATCATCAAGAAACAAGTTTTTTATGAAACATATTTTGCTCAATATATTTTCTTAACAAATACATTTATTTTTTTGGGGTAGCTTCATCCTCATAAGCAAAATGGTTGAAGCAAATGGAAAAAGGGTACTTTGTTAATCTTTCCTTACTCATTTACTGACTTTACACATACACCTGTACATACATATACATACACACAGTATATAAGATTATTTTGAACAGGAAGGCATATATAATGAATATATCAGAAAGGTATATATTTTTATTTTTTCCACAATTTTACTCCACAATCAGACAGTGAGGGCCTACTTCTCCAAATTCACCCATTTGACTTTGTCACATCAGAGTGGTGAATTTGGGGGGCAGATGGCAGGGCTCCGCATTCTACTTCTATCTGACTGATTATGTTACACAATGCATCCAACAGCGGTCACCCCTGTCCGCTTGTTCAAAAACTCTATTCTGCGCTTACTCAATAAGGAGAAATTAATTTGCGACTATTTTGGAGCTGCGACTCGAATTGTGATAGGTGATATTGACACTAAATCCCGCTCCAGCCTCAATTACACCATGGACAAAATAATGTAAAAAATGTTTATCATTTACCAGAAAATGTTTGACAAAAGTTAAGAAATGATTGATAGTTTTTTTGAAGCTTAAACTACCATGTGCGTGGGTCAATGCATGTAATGTGATACTATCAGAGATGCAAAATAATTAGTGATATTATATAACTATGTAAAAAATATAGTGGTCAAATTTCAATTCTCACTACTGTAGCTCAAACAGTCTCCCAAATCTATGAGCTGTTGTTTCTATTCTGGCCTCCTCTGCAGTGAAGCAATTTATGTAAATTGACGTAGACAGCTACCTTTTGAGTATCTTTGCCTGAAGCTGAGCAGTGGGAGGCCTGCTATTTATAATATGCACCTTTCTCAAGTATGGCTGTATGCAGCCAATTTTAATGAATCCTATGTCTTGTATTATAATTCAAGGTTTCACACTTCTGTCACATCTTATTTATACATAAACCAATGAGGAGTGGTGATTTAAGTATGTTTAAAGCACAACTTAGTCAAACTTAGTCACAAAAGTGTCTGCTATCACTATTCAGCTGTTGCTTTTGATTACCTAACCTCACTTCTCTCTCCTGGAGTTAGAAATACCAATAGATCACATGCAGGGGAAATCTTCAACAAGGATAATCTTTCCAGAGGTCTAGTAACCAATTAACTGTTAGCATGCACTGGTATAGGGGAACTAGAATAAAGAAAGACAGACTCTGATTGGTTGCTATAGGTTACTAGCTCCTGTAAAGTTAGCCCCTGTTGATGAACTTCCCTGATAGATCTTGGAGTCTAAGTTAAATGATCAATGGTATCTTAAATAAATCATAAACACAATTTCTAAAAATTTGCATTACATCATATATTATAACACAACATTCTACTAACTTGTCTTTTGTGATGAATAAAATGAGGTAGGAGACCTTAACCTCAGAGTCTACATGATTTGTGAGATTCACCATACCATTATTATACACAAATTCATTATGCACTAGCCTATTTGGATCCAATAGCTATGGATTATGTGTATGTGCCTGTGTACATTGTACCATATAGGTTAACAGGAAATTGACAATATGCCTGACTTCCAAAAAGGAAAGATTAGAGGTGTCCAACACCTAACACCTATAAAGAATGATTTATCAATATTACACAGGATTTAAGTATATAAAAAGCCCAGTAATAACAATTAAATGTACAAAATTATCAACATTTTTTATCATGGTATCATGGTAATACTAAACTAGAAGTAAAGCCAATGATGCACTGATATTTTTTGTGATCAGATGCAATACAGTTTAATAGGAAAAAGGAAAAAAGAGGGAACACACTGCTAAAGTTGTTCTATATAATAAATATATTGCAGTAAGAGCTGGGCATGTAGTTGAAAACTTCAATTTTAAGGACAAAAAAGGGGGAAAATTACTATCCCGCTACCATACTAAAAGTTAAAATCACTTTTATTGAGTATTCATTAAAGCCATAAATTAGTAAAGAAAAACAAAACAAAACCCAGTGAAATAAAGCTATTGAAACACAAAAAGATTTGTGTAGGCAGATTGAGACCAATGATCAGGTCTCCTGTATATGTACAACATGTGATTTATTTGTGAAAGTGTAACTTGCAGTGAGTGAATTAGGGCACCTCCCACCCTAAGGATGGCTCTCTCCACTCAAAAGAAAAAAAACAATCTTTGCTAAATATGCAAAGTTGGAGAAATGGAAAATTGTCACAAATTCATATATTTACTTGTCATATAATTATGCCCCTAAAGCTAACGATTAATACGCCAAAGTTTTCTATGGCCCCCGTTAATAGAAATCTAGACAATGTTTTTCTTTAAATCTTTTTCAGTTTAAGCTTCTGCAGTTATTAAAAAGTCCACATGGCATATCACTTTTAAGAAATTTGAATGTCTAGTTGCTAATATTCTATACAGCAATTTACATTATAAGTGCAGGGAAAACACATCTTGCTGATTCCCCACATATTTGATGCATTTTTTAAATGATTTCTTTGAACTTGTTTATCAGTCACAGACAGAAACTGGTCTGCTTGTGGGTAATACTATTTACTTGTCACATTCTGTAAAGGCTTTTAAAGTTCTGTGACCAAAATCCCCTGTGACCAAACCAGTCTGTTGTTTGAAGGTGACAGCCTGTTTTCTTCACACAATGTACAACATCAAATTGAAAAGGCTATTGAATTGAAACCATTCCCTTGTGCAATTGTCAGAAGTGACAAATGTTTTGATTTTGATCAAAACTCAATTCCCATTGTTTTCAAACTCTTAAACCCTCAGGTGATATTGTTAAAAAGAATATATGCGGCCAATTTCTTGCAAGTGGTACAGTAAATATGTAAAATGTTGAATTTCTGTAATCCTACTGCATATTTACACAGGTTACAAAAACATACAGCAATTTTGTTCTGTTCGTCTTCTCGTGACTGTTTTGTGTGATACTTTGCTGCCGGCTGATGAAGAAGAAGGTATGATCCACAATTTTATGTTTTGTTAATGTTGTAGTGCTCTGACTGTTCCAAGAATCCTGGAGAATGACTATATTCTATTAATCTAGTACTTGAAAATAATTGAAAAATTACAAGAGGTTTTCTGTTCATGTGAATCTACAAGAGCCAACTGTTAGTCAGCTATACATGACTCATCTTAATTTTTCTTCTTCTACATCCACTACTTTAAGTGTCCTACCTAACATTATTGTAGCCAAAGCAACCAACCTAAAATTACCCAGTACTAATGCATTAAATCTGAGTCTATTAAAGTGAAATGAAGAAAATGCAATATAAGTTGTTCACTAGTTTTCATTGGGGATATTTACCAAGAGGCAAAATTAAATTGGTCCTGGTCATTTTTACATGTTGACCATTTCTCCTCCTTATCACCATTAATAATGGAAGTGAGTTTAATTTCACACATTTTGGGGATATTAACTAAAGTTGAGTGACTGTTGAAATAGTGGTATTTCATTGATATTGCCATTTTTTCCTATTTATAAAGATGTCTAATCAAATTCTTTTGACCAAAGGTGTTCCCTGCTTTAGACTAGTGAAAACCTGTTGTTCCCTATGGAGTTGGTCCTGTCACATAGCTAAAGTCAGGTTTGTTTTCCCATCTAAAAAGAATGATGACATCGATTTGTAATAGAAGGGAATCTAACAGAAAACGCTGCAAAGTCTGCTAGTTTCATCTGATCAATATTTACAAACTCTTTACCAATATCAACAATTTCTTTCTGGTCCTAAATAAATCAGGGGAATTGTAAAGTCCAACAAAACGAAAGATAAAGCAGAAAAGTGTCGATACATGGAATAACTTATCGAAAACATCAAAGGTTTTTCAAGATGAGACACCAGATGCCAGAAACGAAAATGAAAATTAATATTTTTTAATGTCAAGAAAAGAAAATGTTTGCCTTATAAATGTCAAACTGTGCAACTTTGTAAAAAAAATTCACATTTGTTTACTTTTCGAAAAAAAAGGTACTTTAAAAATGTATCAATTTGTCAAGAAAGAACAGGGTAATTTGTATGTTCCCACTCAAGAACAGATCAGGGTTGTATATGAATACTTTACTATGTTCTTTTATTGCCTGAAGGATTAAGTGCAGGGCCACACACCTTTCTTTCCCAAAGCAACTCTTGTAAATTTGTATCATGTTAAATGTTAATTCTGAGACTGCTTACTTTCTGGGACCACTAAGTTAACTTAACGAGCTTGCAAATAAATAAAAAAAATGTATTTTGGCAATGAATGTGCAACATGTTGGGGTGGAAATCCTGAAATAAAATAAAAGACAGCAGCCAAATATTCAGATAAAAAGCAAAATACTTATATACAATGCAAAGGGTTTAGTAACTAATTGCCTTGTTCATTCCTATAAGGTTAACAACAATTAATGCTCAGTTTCTTCAGACTTCAGAACTTTTGAATGATACATCAGTACTAAGGGGTCTTAGTCAGTCCGTGTTTGTTTCCAGGTAGACATTATCAATGCAAGATAACTATCAGTTCTCTACTTTCCTATATTTTACTAAAAAAGAAAGCAAATACTTTTCACAAAATGGCAAAGCAATGTATACAAACAGACATAAAAAATATACCCCTCTAATGTTCAGAATTGGAATATGTATACATTTCCCTAAACAGCTTTATCTACTGAAGATATGAAAGCACTGAAGCATTATTTGGAAATATGGATGGAACCTGACATTTGGGATCCATGTTTGAGTTGACAGTGGCTGTGAAATTTGTGATGAATGCTTGTCTGTTTGGATAAATGACTTAAACTGAGATGAGCCAGGACAGACCTATAGAGTCACTGGAGAATTAAGGGAATGTTTGTCTTTGGTCTGGATACACCAATTACTCTTACACGACTAGCTTTAATCATGGCTCTTCAGTATCAATGTATTGCCCCCATCTGGTTAAATGCTGGCTTGCTGATGTATCATAAAATAATATAGCTTACAAACTTTTACAAAGTAAAAATAATTCTTTGTGAAGATCTACAAAATTATATGGACAGCCCTCCTAATAATTGGGTTCAGAGGTTTCAGCCATACATAATGCAATCAAGTGGAAAATGTTTAAACATTTGGTGGATAAAAATCACCTAACCTATGTTGCATCATTCACTACAGAGTTAAAAACTTCCTCTGGAATGCCAAGCATTAGCTGGAGTAGTGTAAAGTCCACAGTCACTAAAATCTGGAGCAAGAAAAACATATTCTCTGGAGTGACAAATCATGTTTCACTAACCAACAGTCTGATGAACAAATCTGAGTTTAGCACATACTAGCAGAGAGCTACCTACTGGAAGGCAAAGTGCCTACTGTAAAATTTAGTGGAGGAGAGATAATGGACTGAAGCTGTTGCTAATGCCACTGCATACAAAATATTTTACACAATTTTGTGCTTTTACCTGGCAACAGTTTTGGAAGCTCCATTTCTGTTCCATCATGATTTGCTCCTGTGCACAAAGAAAGATCCATGGTACAACAAGTGTGTTGTGAAGAGCAATGCTCCCTACTCAAATGAATATGTTTGGATTCAACTGTAACTCTGATTACATATCAGATGTTACCACCCAACACCAACGCCTGACATAATCTTTTGGTTGAATAAGAACAAGTTCCCATAGACACACTCCCAAATCTTATGGAAAGTCTTCCCAAATCACTGGAAGCTGCTATAGCTGCAAAGGTTATCCACTCCATACTAAGGCCCATGGTTTCGGAATGGGATGACCAATAATATCATGTAGATATGATGGTTTTAGTCAGATAAAACTGTTGCTATCATTAGTTTTTAAGACTTTCCAAAGAAAAGTTTTGGCAGATATTCATCTAAATAGAGTGTTGAGCCCCAGTCATACAGATCCAGTGAATAATGTTACATATAAGCTCATAAAAAATTATCCTTTTTTAAGGAAACAAATCTATAGTTAGAAGACCCAAGTCACAGACCAAAGAGCAATGAAATATGGCTCCCTGGTTTTCTCCAGTCGAAGCAAGAATTTTTTGGACGTTTATACAGAGGAAAGTGAAGATGCCAGGGTATTGTACATTTTTAGAAGGGGTCTGCACCATGTTGGTCTAATAAAAGGATAAATCCACTCTGTAATTTGCGTGCAGTTTTCTATCTTTTTGGAGTTCATTTGCAACAAAACCACTCTTTCTTGAATTCATCACAATTATTGTGAGAGAAAAAGTTATATATTTTCACCAGTACATTTCTTTTTACATAGAGGGCTGGTCCCCATGAGCTGCTGTGTGGAAATGACCATTTTCATTTAAATAAGAGACTGGTAATCTTCTTAAAGGTGCAATAGTAATACTGAATGAGAACTGTATCAGAACAGAAAACATTGGCGCAAGCTTTTATTTTCAAGGGATTTTGTGGCTTCTATTGTATAGTATATGGCAGCGGTTCTCAAACGGTGGATCGCGACCATTTTGGGGGTCAAATGACTGTCTCACAGGGGTCGTCAAACTGCTGCTCAGCTATCATGTGACACGCGTACGTGATGACATTGCAGCCAAATGTCATCACGTGACCAGGCACACCCCGCAATGATGTCATTGTGGGGGTCGCGGTCTCCAGTATGTTGAGAACCACTGGTATATGGAGTCTTGCTGGGCTGCTACAAAAATGAAGTAGAAGCAGTTCTAAATCCACAGGAGAATTGAGAAAAATCCATGCCTGTCTTTGTGTTGACAAAAGCCACATATAAAATAATTCACTGCATTTATGGATTGTAAGCACGAAACAATTTTAATGGGAATGCAAGCATTCTAATTTTGTTAAAAGAACACCTACTAACAGATGGGTGGCAACCTATGCATACCATGATTTCCATCTGAGGCATCTGGAGAGTTTGTTGAGTTACCAAAAGTGATGTAGTTATATTCTTACTATTTAGAGTTCTAATTAGACTCTACAGATTACTGTAGAGAAAAAGCAGCCCATTTTTTCAGTACTTACTCTTTATTTTGGCTTTACAAAAATAAATGTATATAGGATTACTGTGTATAACCTGTTCACTTATTCTTTGTTTACATTACCTGTAGAAGTAGAGGAAAGTTGTATAGTTCTTGTCAGGAATAGAAACGATTTTTATCACATCTGTTTTTCATTTTAGTCAAAAAACATGTGTCCTGAGAGATATCACATATACACTCAGATATCGACGAGATATACGTTAGGATAGTAAATAATATGTTATTTGCACTGAAACCAGAGCTTAGGGATGAATTATTTTCCTAAACCTCATTCACTCATGTTAACTGATCCATGCGATTTTATACTGTATAATTTTTAAGTATCTCCTATATGCAGAAGTGTATGACAAAATCAATCTTTATACATTATTTACTAGAGGATTTCAGATCTTATCATCATACTTTTATGCCGGGTTCACACGGGCGTACCGTGCGCCGCGTTTTTTAAAAAAATGATCTGCACGTAAATACACTGAGAAATACTGCCGGCGAAGATAAGCAGGATAGAATGGAAACGTTAAAAAAGCGTTCGCACAAGCATTCGATCGCAAGCGTGACGCTTGTGTGAATGCTTTTTTAGTGTTTCCATCCTTCTCTGCGTATTTTCGCCGGCTGTATTTCTCAGTGTATTTACGCGCAGATAATTTTTTAAAAAAAACGCGGTGCACGATACGCCCGTGTGAACCCGGCCTAAATGAAAGGAGATTTTTCTTTTTTGGCATTGTAAATTATTATCATTCCATTATTAATTATGGCATGCTTTCACTGTTTATTATATCGGTCCAATGCAATATAAAGTTGTAAGTAGATGAATAAAATAATTCTTTTCATGCAACTTAAAATAAGGAACTAAAATAAAAAAAAAACATTTAAATGCAACATTGTAAACAAATAAAAATAAAACCGTAAAAAAAAAAATGATTTTACACTTACTGTTTAAACTATTAAGATTCTTTTTTTTTTTGTAGAAATTAAATGTTATACATCAGCATGAAAACAAAGCAAAAGGCAGGCATCCAAATAATAGATGTGCTTTTAATGTGCGGATGACATCTCACAAATGATCAAACATACATCAGCATTCCATAAGTAGAATGTTAAAACATCCAAGTTTATTTTTCCATTATAAAACTTCACAGCAGACATTTAGGGGGATATTTCTAAAAATCAAAAAAGTTTTCTCCTGATATACAGTATCTATATACCTTTAATTGGGTTGAAAATATCAATATTGCGATATCGATATTTATTAAGCCCCTTCTGACCATTTTTAACACTGAAAAGTGTTCACCTGGTTGAAGGTGGCGAAAACCCATTATTCCTTATGGAGATGGTTTAGAACAGCGGTTCTCAACCTGTGGGTCGCGACCCCTTTGGGGTTCGCACGACCATTCCACAGGGGTCGCAGAACCGCTGCTCTTCCATCCCGCTCCGCAACTCCCTTTATATAAGGGCTGTTGCGTGATGACGTTGTGCCCAAACGTCATCACGTGACGTGCATACGTGATGACGTTTGGCCGCAACGTCATCACATGACGCGCATACGTGATGACGTTTGGCCGCAACACCATCACGTACGCGCGTCACGTGATGACGTAATCGCGGTGGTCGCGGTTCTCAAAAGGTTGAGAACCGCTGGTTTAGAACATTTTTTCTAAGTCCCAATCGAAAAGATCAGTGTGATATGGATATTGATGAAAAAGGAGCTTCATTGAAAGCAATGTAAAGTGTAGTGATATTAATGCATCAACATTTATTGAGATTGATAAATTTCATTCAGCACAACATAAATTGAGGCAAACCAAAAATGAGGCAAAAAAAAAAAAA
>JAKJJM010104396.1:0-11374 GCA_021901965.1 Pipa carvalhoi
GCCCGGGGGGGGGGGTGCTGGCGGAGAATGTCGGTCCGGGGTCCGCTGGTCCGATCCAGGATGTGTGTGATCTCATTTCCGCATCCGCCCACATGACACGATGTGGCCACATGAAATGAGGAAATGAGACTACACACTCACCTTGGATCGGGTTGGCGGGCCAGTATGGAAGGCTTAGCGGGCCACATGCGGCCCGTGGGCCGTATTTTGCCCAGGTCTGTCATAGAAGCTAATTAGATTTGTTTGGCAGGATCCATCCCTCATAATCCCATGCTAATATGGAGTTATACATTTGTTGAGATACTCCAATATAGCATCTCTAAAAAGCCTTCAAACATTTTACCAACAATAAGGGCGAAATTTATAAAAGTCGAAAAGGATGATTTCGGCCTTTTTGAATTTTATTTATGGTGCCAAAATAGGTTCGGATTGAAAAATATCGATCGATACTTTTAATCCGTGTTTTCCAATTGAAACTTTTCGATTGATACTTTTCAATCTGTTACCACTGAGAAAGTGTCATAACCACTATGACACTCTCCCAGCGGTAACGAATCAAAAAGTATCGATAAAAACGTTTCGATCGGAAAACACCGATTCAAAGTATCGATCGATATTTTTCGATCCGGACCCGTTTTGGCACCATCGATAAAATGCCTGTAGTGTGACTTGTTACTGTGAAAGTGTACGTATCTTTTCCAAAATCATAATTTCTTATATAAATTTAAGTTTGGGTTGTTCTCTTTGTGCCTTATGTTTTGTATTATGTATGATACCTTTAGCTCTGCCGGTAATTCCTGTCATTTTCATTATTTGGTTGACATCAGTATTATGGAACTGAGGCTTGAAAGCGAATGTGGATGTGTAGTAAACTGTGCTATTTTTTATTTGTTAGCACGTATATGCACACAATCTGTGATAGATTCTTTTGCCCAAAGAGAATGAAGGACATAATTTTTCATACAAGAAGACTAGTCAGTTGCTATCCCAGGGCCAAATTGTATATTCAAGGGATGTTTATAGCCACCAGTCTCACCCAAACTGACTAGAAACAGTCCTGTGCAGGTAAAATAAAATCATTATAGAAATAACACGTGCAGCACTGTTCTTACTCATTTGAATGCTCAGGTGCATGGGACTATCCCAAATCAGAATCAAAATTCAATTACTGCACTCCAAGGATTTTGAATAAAACTTACCAAATTTTATTCCAAGTTGCATTAAAACAGTTTTATCTAAGGAAATGTTTAAGTGAATGCTAAAATGTTGATTTGCATGTGACTGTGTAGTGAGCAGAGGCCAGGCCCGCGGAGGAACTCTGTTTTCCCTCAGAGCAACTGTATATAACTCACGGTGGCCTCCCTCTGGGGATTGTGTGGACCGTAGGGCTTGCTTAAGCTACACGTGAAATATAGTAAAGGACGCCTGTATGTCAGTCGTGTGTATAAGTAATAAAGATGTTACTGTCCTTGATTCCGTTTTTCTTTATCCTGTTTTCCTGCCCAGGTCAGGCCAGCATTTCTCTTATTCTGATTTCCCAGCCCAGGTCAAGCTGCAATGATCTCAGTCTCATACACAGAGTGCTTTCCCAAAACAAAACATTTGTCTATTTTCATATCCTCCTCACAAATCCAGCAGTTTAACATCCAGTACAGTTCATCTTAATCGCTTCTATAATCTTCTCACTTAAAGAATCTCTTAAAACTACATTCTCCTATTTCAATGTGCAGCTTGTGCTCTCATGGCACCAACTAACTGTAACTTCCTGTTTCAAAACATTTTCATACCATAAGGTTTATTCCTTGCATATAATATCTTAATGTATTTTAGAATTTTTATATCAGCATCACTAATATATATTTAAATTATTATATATATTTAAACCTTCCTATCTATTACTCTGTCTGGTTCGATAATTTCAGAATGGGTATAATTCCTACTAGTGTGACAGTGGTATCACAACTGGTTGAATACCACTGGTTGAACTGGTTTCCATGTCTACTACTAAAGATGCTATTTCTAGACTGCCACTGCTTTTACCTGACTCATTTTGACTTTTAACCCATTAATCTCCTAGCATAGATTTTGTCTGGTTGCTACTCATTGTCTGGTTGCTATTCCATTCACCAAGCATTACTAGAACAAAACCTTTAACTGGAATCTAAATGACAAGCTCTGAAGGAACCCTTCCTTTGTGTAAGTTTAAATTGCCCCTACTATGTTGTCCTGTCACAGTGTAAAGTCACATTGAATATATAAGGGTCTAATCAATTAGATGGTAGGCTTTGCATCCAAAAATAAGCTATGTGTGTAGGGTAAAATCTCAATGGACATTCAGATATGGGTTCTATGTAGTCCTTAGCAATAGCTTTTTTATCTTTGGCTATAGAGTTTGGTTATTATTGTGTAGTAGGTCATACCGTTATTAGGGCCAAGACTGTTTAGCAGCTGAGACACTGACAATGAGTCATATAAAAGGGTGTTTATCAGAAGATGCAATTCAACATTCTTATTTAGGTAGGACTGTATTGGGCATTGTAGGGGTATTCTGATGGGCTTTCTTTAAAATGAAGCCTGATGGCCAGACCTAATGCATCAAGTAATATTTTGTAACACTATGTGAAGCTGGTGAAAACAAAAATAAAGATACTGTGAGTATCCTATGTTTATCTAATAAACATTTCATAAAAGTTGACTTCACCTTCTTCATGTCATAGTGGAATTATTATTCCTAGCATCCTGAGCAAACTGCTACTAGTAAAATGAACCCCAAGACACTTTGACTTGGAAATATATACTGTGGGAGAAAATAAGATGTAAGGAAAATCAAAATGTTCTCTCCGTTCTTTCCACTGGAATACCAAGACTGACTAAAGAATGCTGAGCATGTTGGGGAACAGTTGTTGTACATCAGCTTTCCAATCTAATGTCAGGCTTCTATCCTAATCTGCATCTCCTTCAAATATTCCAATTTTCACACTTCTCATAATACTTTTTGCTTCTCGTCACGCCTCTGATCTAATCAAGGCAGATTTGATACTTGATAACTAATGATAATTAAAAAATGCTTGGTTGGGAAGTGATGCATAGGGAGAATTTGGATGCTGTCTGTAATACATTTGAGTCAGTTTGGCATATTTTTGCTGCTTGGAGAGGGATATATTATTGGGCTGTAATATAGAAAATAAATTAAACAGTTCAACAGGTGATATCTTGATGTTAAAATGAAGGGCTTCATTAATAACAAAGGATGTTTTCATATTAAGAACAGATACCTAGAGTCTAGATTGTCTGTAAGGCTTATAGTGACAGCCTGATTATATGGTTATGTCTAGCTCCCAGACAGACATTCTGAAAGGGAACTGTTGTCATATGGGTGTTTATACTGTCTGTCATACAGACTTCTTCTCTATCGCTAACTGCCTGCTGGTAAGTGTTGCTTTAAACAGGTACAGTCATCATAAAAATGTTGTTTTTTTATATATTCTTTACACAAGTTTAACTATTGCTTTGTCTGTATGTTCATATAGCGCCGTAGATCCAGTTTTTATAGATTTTCTAGTTTATTGGCTTTGCATGAGTTTTCCCTCCCTGGGCTAAAAATTATTCAGACTTCTCCTGCCAGCATTGCTATAAATCAGTGGGCTACTTGAGTCATTCAGATAAAACCAAGTTGTCTGAAGGATTATGTCCACTGCAAAACTCTATAAAAAAAAACTCCCCTAGTCATGTCTTGTAAATAATGTATCTCCAGCTCATAGTTTATGCATAAATGCAAATATACAGAGAAGTATTTGTTTCATTTCCTTCCTCCCCTTTAGATTCTTCTGAGTAAGATGTTTTTAGTACTATAAAAATACTGATGTGGTCAGCAGCAAACATGCATAATAATGATCTGCTCCAATACTGCACTTCAGATGATTGTTTTGACCTAACAAATGTTGCAATTTTCTTCTATTGTGGTCTTAAAAACCCCAAAAGCCACCTGTTCTTGTTTTGTTTTATTTCTTTGAGAGAGATTAGCCAGGCAATGGCAAGGGTAATCTGATTGAAACTAAATTATAATGCTCTCACTAATGGATACTACCAGCCAATAGGTTTTGCAAGGTTGGTGCTAAATTTAAAGCAAGATGTAGAGTCAGCCTAGTGAAATTACACACCCACAATGTATTGTTTGTTTAAATACCAAACTGAAAATAGTCTGAATTTAACAGGAGCTGTGATTATTACAAAGGCTTTTTATATACACTCAGACTATATTAAGACAGAATATGCTAAAATGAAGATACCTTGATTATTCAGATACACGTCTTCCTTTAAACCGTCATTAGTCATCTAAACTATTTAATATAGATCAGCTTCTCCTGACTAACTCAATGATTATATGCAAGCTGTTTCTGCATTTGCCAGTGGATAAATATAATCCAGTCTACCAATTCTCCAAATATAGAGCTGGTCTTTCACTATCAATATGTATATTTTTTATTTTAAAATATAAAACCATTTTGAGGCTTATTCATTGAAGTGCAAATTCGACAGTCATCTGTTCATTTGTTGTCACTTTGTCGCAGTCTTTATTGTCAATTTCAAGTCACCTTATGCCAAACATGAGCCCTGCCATCAGCCCCCTTATTTGATGCTTTGATCTGGCAAAGTCAAACTGGCACATTGAGAGCAGTACGACTTCTGAATGCTGAATTCGGCACTTTGATGCACTCAGACACCTGGTTAATAGGCAAAAGTCCTATGCATGCAAACACAAAGTGTGCAGCTGTTGCAAGCATCTGAATTGGTTGGAAATATCACATCCCAAAGTTTGATGAATAAGTGGAGACAGAGAATTGGTGAATGAATGTGAAATAGGACCTTTTCCCTACTGTTCTGATCTTAAAGAATAAGGCCTATGTGTACAGTCTGCATATCTCAGTTTTGCTTTTTCCACAGCAATGTGTTGAATATCTAAGGAAGTACAATTAAAATAAATAGTGGGGCTTAAGGTAGGGGTCGCAAGTCATGATGGGACCATGGATAAGCTGTAAATGGATGTAGGGATCTAAAGAAAAGTATCAATTAGATTCGGGGGAGCTTCTCCTGGTATTGTGAGTATTGTGACCAGGGAACCCATTATAACTCCTCCGTGTATTATTTATGCTGCGTATGTTTTCACATCAGATCCATTGATTTAATCCAGTTTACATTAAGTAAAAGAATACCAGGAATCCAGGTTGGTTGTATACCAAGACATTTTGGCTCAAGTAAGTATATAAGTGGCTAGAATTTTACTGTGGGATTTAGATTTAAAATGTTACATTCCTAAGAGAACTCATTTTGTGTGAGGTGTGATATATGTGTGCTATTTGGTATCGCTTTCTTTCACGTATAAAGAAACCTGCTTCTTCATGAATTAGGGCTAGTCTGGTTGTACCAACAGAATGTATTATTGATTGCCCTATTTCTGGGTATTTTTTTGAGTTAATTAAGATAGTGTGCACTGTAAGGAATGATTTTTCAGGCAAGTGAATGTGAAGTATTAAAAAAAAAAACATTTTATCTGGAGCAGATAAAATGAAATTGGTAGCATCCATGCATCCTGACCTAAAAAGGCTATAGGTTTGCCACAGCGGTAAATTGCGTTTAAGGTTTAGATGGAAGCAGTAGGTAATTGGCTTTATATAGGAAGTCGTATGATGGGAGTAGTCGGACACAGACGTATAATTTGTATAATTATTAATCCAGTCACCAAGAGAAGGACAAGAAGTTAAGTTGCCATATGTAAATAGCAAGTTATTTAGAGGAATTGATTTTGTAAACTGATATTTCTTGAAAAACTGATAATAAATCAAAGAGGATAAGTAGGGTGAGTTGTGGTTTTCTTGTTGTCTAGAGGATGCTATTGTTATCCTTGGAGGTTCCAATAAGTTTTAAAGATAGGGCAAAAAAGAGAGCATACCTGTTTTATCTCACTCCTAATTTTTCAATCTTGAGAGTATAGATCTAGGACAGTGGTTCTCAACTTTTTTATTGCTATGACCCTTTAGTACAATTCCCTGTGATTTGGCGACCCCCATTCATTAATTGTTATTGGAAGACCCCATTCAAACCCTATATTTCCGATGGTCTTAGGCGAACCCTGGCAAATTGTCATTCGACCCCCAATGGGGTCCCGACCCACAGGTTGAGAACCCCTGATCTAGGAGATAAAGGCCATTGGAATTAAATGAAGTCACTGTATGCCAGTTATTAATGGGTTGGGTAAGTTACATTTACACACATATTACTATTTAAATGCTTTTTTTGGCATCAAATGATTAAAGAAAGGTAGTGTTTGACCGATGTACACAAGTAACTAAACCAATAGCTTTATTACATAGGCAGAATAATATCCTGGGATGAATCCTAGCTTATTCTAGTAAATTGTGTGTATGAAGTATTGTATTGTATTGATTTATTTATATAGAGCTGATATATATATATACTAGATTGTAAGCTCCATGGGGCAGGGACTGAAGTGAATGATGAATCTGTAAAGCGCTGCATAATATGTCAGTGCTATATAAAATACAATCCAAATACTAATATCTATATTACGCAGCGCTTTACAGAGATTCACCATTCACAAACTCCACTACTTAGTAAATAATAGATGCAAAGTGACGCAAAGTGCTCTATAAGATCGCAACTATCACAGTCACCTGAATTGGTGTCTTGTTCGCCACATCACAGAGTATGCATAATAAGCTAATATGGGGAAGTGGCAAATAGATGCGAATGCAGAGTTTTACACGACTATTTGGCCTTTAGTCAATAAGGCCCTGAATGTCTCCAGGAGTGATGAGAGAATCCTAAACATAAAGGAAATATGAGCATGCAAAAAGACTAGGACAGAAACCCACTTTATTACTCAGCAAAATAAAATGAATGTGGAAGAAGAAGCAAAAACCACAAATCTTTGGCGCAAAAAAACTTTTATTTCCACAACATATTTCAAGCTACACGGGACCATCATCACAATTGCGTAGCCCGAAACATGTTGTGGAAATAAAAGTTTATTGTGGCAAAGATCTATTGTTTTTGCTCCTTCTTCCACATGACTTATTTTGCATAGTAATTTTGTGGAGTTTGTGGAGTGAATAAGGCTGGCTGCAGCAAACTTTTTTTCCTGCTTTTATTGCTCACTTACTGCATTTGATTTCAATAGGTCTCTTAAACACAAATGTAGTTTTATTGTAAGCCCCTGCTGCTTATTGTGCGAGCACATTAAGGAAATGTGTACTTAAAGAGATGCTGAGGGCCAGAGGAGTATTTTACTGAGTATCACCATTCCTATTAAATAGTGCTGATCTGCTTTTGCCTTAGTTTCCCGCTGTTTGATATTTTTATACTTAGCTCAGCAAGCAAAGATTTCAAATATCTCCCATTAACTTCATTTTGCTAAAAGTCTACCCAGAAAGGGCAAAAACAAAAGTAGATAGTCACAATAGTCTAATGCATTAAAATATATACACATGCAAAATGGAAAAACACTTCATTTCGTGTTTTATATCGTATTGTTTTCAGATGTTGATAGCTAATAGCTGATAGTAATTGACATTACAGTTCCTCCAATCAGATCCCTTAAATCACGATCAATTATCATTAAGCTCCGCCCACCCCGACTTATATTTACAAAATCGTGTATTTCATTAGTAGAACTTAAATTAGTATTGATATTAGAGGTGACAGGTGCACTTCAATCTGATAGACTTCCTGGTCTGGACCGTAAATGAATTTTTCTTAAGTACCAAGAGCTCATTAGCCCTATGTATAATAATTTATCCCAGTATCATAAAAGCATGTTCAGAATATTTTGAATTTTTTTCCTCACTCAATAGCTCATAAGTCTGTGGGGCTTTTTCATTAAAGGAGAACTAAAACAGTAAACAAAAAAATCTATATTAAATAAGTACCTTATAGTAAGCTCCAGCGATGCATTCCCAGCTTCTTCTGTGCTCTCTCTTCACTGCACAGAGGCAGTCTTCACAGCGCTATGGAGGGCCCAGCTGCCAGCGTGAAGCTCCTCCCAGTCACTGTCACCGGCAGTAAAATAGAGTGATTACATCATCACGCTCATTTCTCCCCCAATGACAGCTCTCCTCTCATCGGGGCACAATGAGCGTGATAACGTCATCGCTTATTTGTATAAGGAGGCGTAGCTTCACGCCAGCTCTGTGACAGCCTAAGCACTGTGAAGTCCGACTCCGTGTAGTGAAGATACAGCACAGATGAAGCTGGGAGTGCATCACTGGAGCTTACTATAAAGTATTTATTTAGTATAGCTTTTTTTTTTGGTTTAGTTCTTCTTTAAAGGGCGAACGGTCCCGTAAAGGTCCAAACTGGTAAAGATTGCGTGTTCAGCAAACATTCCGACATTGTTTGCTTTTTTGGCAAGGAAATTCACCTCTTAGTTAATTAGGAGTAGCAAAATCACAACCACCAAATTGTAGTTACCTGAAGTGACACAAATTCACTTCCAGTCGAACTCGCACTTTGATGAATAGGCCCATCTGAGCTGAAACAGAGTAATGTAGTAGGTTAACTCTTAGTAGAGCGCTAAATGCCAGGCAGTGTTCAGCTTGCCGGGTGCCCTGATTCTCCTAACAAGGGGCATAAATGCTGACTGTGCAGCTACAAGAAACTGCCAATGCTGAAAAGAAGGCTTGTAGAAAGAGAAACATGTTTAAATTTATTATCACCATCAGACTTTTCAAACATATTGATTGTTTGTTTTTGGGAAAGAAACACTAGTCTTGGTGCAGGTTCCACTTACTGCCTGTGGAAACTACATACCAACTTTATCTCCTCCAGTTCCAGCAGCCAGTTCAAAACTATTAGGCAGATGACTTTGGCGTCTTTGCAAGTAATTGTGGGCTTGATTTTGTAATTTAGTTCTGAAAATGAACTCTATGAACATGCCCACTTATCTGCTAGACCAATGTCCAATGCCTGATGTCCAGTGCTATGTCAAATGGCTGATTCTAATAAAAATAGATTCACTCTTTCATTCATGGTTGTTTCCTATTTTTATGGACGGTTTTGGGCAAGCCATGGGTTATAATAATCTTTTGGAGATCTAGAACATCCACAGCTCCCCGGTGTATACATTTGGACAGCCATGTCATCTATTTAAAAGAGATTGACATCAAATAATTACTGCATTATTTTAAAATCCTTTTCAGTTTTTACAAAAGTTTACATAGTGTCATTATTTCCAGTCACATAATATTTGCAGTTTCCATAACATTAAAATTTATAATTTCAGTTCATCTCTCTGATTTCTTGCCTATTCTTTTTCCCCACTGCAATCTGTTCAGTGTTGCAAATGTAATCAGTAGAAAGCATTTCTTGTTTGTTATGCATCAGTTGGCCATTACGTGATATTCTATCTAGAATTGTAGCCATCAAGTGAGACGCTGAGCTGTGCACCTTCCAGTAAAATAAAATCTTTGTGAGTGGCCTTACAAACACTAATAAAAATAAGTCACTGTAACTTTTTGTACAGGTTCTTCTAAAAGTTGTCTTTTCTTGTACACAATGCCTAAGACCAATTTTACAATTTACATTGTTTGGTAAAGCCACAAGGTGCCTTGACTTGATCTCTGTTGGAGCCAATGGGGTGCATTTTCATGAAGCTGTGTCAGCAATTTAATGCTAGACTTAAAACGGGAATCCAAAACACCCAATACCCTAAATACAATCCCTTTTTCCTAAAAGTACACTAGTTTACAAAACATTTCATATTATAGGCACAAATAAATCCCTGTTTTTCTAATGACTTTAAGATACAAATTATGATAATAATCATAATATCATTA
The DNA here is from genome assembly GCA_021901965.1 of Pipa carvalhoi. NCBI lineage: Eukaryota > Metazoa > Chordata > Amphibia > Anura > Pipidae > Pipa > Pipa carvalhoi. The sequence continues at coordinate 9,852 of JAKJJM010104396.1, forward strand.
AGTAAAACATCTCCTGCGTGTCACTATAGTAGAGTCATATTCCAAGTACTATGGACTGCCTGTAAACATTTTTAGTGTGTTACATATTCTGCTTCAGTCCCATGTATTTACACTGCAATGAGTTTGATATCTGTCTCTCCTTGAGACTGGGAGAAAAGAAATCTGTTTTTGGCACCTCATTTATCATTCTACTTATTGACTTCCAAGTTATTTAGTGTTTTGGGTACATGGCCTGAAGAACACCTTCCAGGCTTGACTTTGTGACTGTAAGGCATAAGAAAAATGAAGTGAAAATATAATAAAAATATGTATGCAACTACATCTAAATTTTAATAATTTGCCATTTATTTTACAGTGTTGTTAGTGTTGAAATATCCCCTCACCGCCTTAATCATAATAGTATATAGTTTCTCCCTGGGTCTGAGATGGGTATTAAATATTAAAGCGAAGGTTCCTTGCACACTTGATAAAGGGCTGACGCCCGAAACACAAAGCGTTATTTCACTTGTTCGCCCAATAAAGGGGTTGCAGCGCAGCTGCATTTGCAAGTTTTCTTCATTTTCATGAATGCGGAAGCCTTAATCATAAATTATTATCATCATACTAGGGATTTGTAGATTTAGGGGGTGATTCTTCAGAGCTAGCATTGTACTATAACATGAATTTGCCAAAAATGCACTTCACTGATCTTGCTTATTCAGCAAGCATTATTTATTTATTTATTATTTTCTTTTTTTACATGGTGGAATTCTCACACAGGTCAACAGACTGCTGCTGATAAACGATAAAGATACGTATTTATGCACCACTTGGCATTCTTTGTGACTAATTAGGGTATTCGCCATGTTTCACAGTGACAATTTGCTAAAGTGTACAGACATAAACTGACTTTGGATGTTAATTGGGGGCTTAAGGTAGAGTTTTTGGAACTTGCATCATTATGTTGAATATGTGCATAAGCTTGAGTGAAATGACCGGTCAATGAGGCAGGGGGCAAAACTATCCAAACCTTGAATTTTCTGTTGCCATTATAAAGGAAAGAGCTTTCCACACCACCACTATTTTGGGGCTATAAAATACAAAAGAGTATTTAAAAAAAAATATATATATATAACAATTGTAGAGGCATGTCTATGATTTCTTATTAACTGCTGGTAAATGTTTATAAAAGAGCATCCTTAAATATTTTGCCGTCTAGTTCCCTATGGTAAAAAATTGCATAATGAAGTGTAAGGCCAGGGCTCCCATCATTTCTCCAGAATCCTATGGACCTATGCTCATTAACAGAGTGCATCACAATAGCAGCACTTTAGAGAGTGAGCTACAAGTTCATTGTAGAAATCAGTGGTGTGAAATAAGACAAAGGGACACTTGGGGCGAAATTTACAAAATTTAAAATTTACGAATTTAGCAGTTCTCAGCTAATTGAATTTGCCGCCGCTGACATCATCCGTGATGTCAGCGGCTCCGGATTGGCTAATCCAAACCAGGAAGCGCTGGGGAGAGCTGAGTCTCCTCAGTGG
>JAKJJM010104455.1:0-10556 GCA_021901965.1 Pipa carvalhoi
CAGCTTCAGATGGAAAAACTACTGGGGAGAAATGCTTTTTACTATGGTATAGTACTGCATATGTAAAGATGTAATCTGACTATAGTTCCCCTTTAAAGCAGTGGCGCAGTTAGCGCTGAGACTGGACTGTGAATGCAGCATGGTAGTTTTAAATAACCTGAAACACTTATGCATGGCAGATACTAACGCCCGAATTTATATCGCGGCCACTGAATTTCGTAAACCAGGACCGGTAACACCAAAAAAAAAATGAAAACACCTCTTCAATGTGAGCGGCCATGTTGTTAAACAGACCTCCTCCGGTCCCGTCGTTTTCTGCTGTGCTTTAGATAATACGGGAAGTGTGTCCTATAGCCCTGTTTTTAAAGCTAAATAGTTAAATATGTTTCATCGACACAATTTATAAAGTCTGGAGGCACAGATTGGATATACGGGAACTATAAATGTGCTGAAGGCATTTTTATTTTTTGGTGTTACTGGTCCTTTTAACTATATTCCCGCTTTACTCCTGAAACATAATAAATAGCAGATACCTCAGGTCTGCCGGGGCTTAAAAACGCGCGCCATTGCACTGCCCGTGAGCGAATCCTATAACAACAGTAGCATTGAAAACAGAGCTTATTCTGAGCGCAAAATATTTCTTCCGTTGCCTTAATAAAGGCCCAGCCCGTGAGCAGTACCATCCCACCATGAGATACCATTACTCTAACAGCAATGCCCAAGCAAATAAATTAATCTGGCACTAAAGATAAGATTAGGGCGGGTGTCACTTTAAAAGGGGTGTGGCCTCAATGTCATAAAATAATTTTTTCTCTTTCTCTTTAATATGTATATAAACACCCACACACCGACCCGATAGCTCCAATATGGCACCCATTAGCCTTTCCCGTAGACTGTCCGTAAAATAATAACTTTATTTTGTACAGCGCCTCCTGGAGGTGCTGTATATGCTTACAGCATGGTCACAAAGGAGAGAATAAGTGCTGAGAAACACATTTTAGTGCATTAAAAAGGTCGCTGCCCTGAAGAGCTTACAGTCTAACAAAACAAAATGAGGATCGTTTTGAGAAACGTTCTCATGTCTGGACAGAGAGAATGCCTGATCTGCATGATTAAAACATGTCATGTACAAGCCATGTGAGGCACACATACAGGTGTACCAGATTTTAAAGGGAAAATAGCATTTAAATGAAATAGACGTTTTAACAGGAAGCCTGCAGTTTGATTCAACACTAGTTGGCTTTGCCTCAGTCGTGCCGGGTATTCCAGCAGACTGCAGTAAAACCAGATGCGTATCGATGAATTAAAATGGCTTGAAATGAAGTGCAGATATAGGACAAGCAGTATTTAATGAGGCGATAAGAGCCCCGCAGCCAGGAGACGTAGTTAAACCACTGCTTGGTTTCTCCCACTAATAGGGAAATGTGCACCAGAAAGCAAATAAAACTTGAAAAGTAGCTACAGTTACTTGAGAAACTGCACAATGAAAGTTATTACATCATTTAACAAACTACGCTTTCCATGGAAACATTGGTTTCCGGGGGGCGGGAGGAAGTGAAGCGCCAGGAGCTGGGTGTACTCAAAAGGCTGTGCAGTCTACAGACTGAAACAATCCATTGGGCCCCAGTAGCAGTGGGCCCATCGGGGTCCCCGGTCAGGGTGGGCTCGAGGCCCTGAGTGGGCCCTGAACTGGCCCACCTGGCATTCCAGACCTTTTCCTCCCTCCCTAGTCGTCGTGTGATGTCAGCCAGAAAGGGCGGGGCCTCTGGTGGTCCCACTTTTGCCAGTGTGATCTTGGATGGGCCCCATTTTTCAGGTTGTGGGTGGGGCCATGATTTCTGCTCTAGGATTGACATGATTGTAGGTGTCAGGCTGTTGAGTTTGATGGGGATCTCAGTAAGTAATATTGTATTAGGGAAGATGCCCGACTTATGTAACTATCCCCTAAACGACAGCAAACAAATGATCAGAAGTGTCTACAATAATCGGAAACTAGTCAATGCAGTGTAAGGATTGTGACCATTTCTTACTACAGTAAAGTTTCCCTTTATCCGGAGCTCAGAAATTCTGATAGATCCAGGAAACAGAAATCAGGAAAAGTGCAGCTGAAAATCCAAGCAAAATATGACAAAAAAAAAAAAAGGAAATTAAAAAAATTTTTTTTTTTTTTTAGATTTCTTGCATAAAATCAATTGCAAGTCCAGTGGTGTCTATCCTAAAACTTCTGTGCCCCCCTTTCCCCCCCCCCCCCAAAAAAAAACATCATATTTTTTCCGGCTTGACCCGACAATAAAATCAGCCAATAATCTGGGATATCATGTGTTATTCTTATCATTTGCCATTAAATAAATTACTGCAGAAAGTGAGTTTCCACTAATTTGCATTAAAAAAAAAAATATTTTGCTGGTACGTTCCTTTGCCTTCTTTTCATAGACACCTTTTAACCATAACAGGTTAATATCCCACATTTTAAAGGAGAACTAAGGCTTGTTATACCTAGGGGAGATTCTTTATAGCACTAACTCATTATACTTAACGATCACCTCCTTGTCTCCAGTACTGCCTCCTGCTTCTTTCCCAACATCCTGATCCTCTTCAGGTTCACACCTCCTCTTGAACATCACCGATTGAGCATGCCCAGAAGAAAAAAAAAAATCAGCGATGTTGAAGAGGAAGCAGGAAGTGAAGAGGATTGTTACGCTGTAACAGAATAAATGAAGATCGGCTGTATCTTGAAGCAGGAGCGGTGGAGCGAAGGAGGTGATGGATCAGTATAATTAGCCTGCGATACTAAGAATCTACCCTAGGTATAATGACTTTTATTTCCTCTTTAAGTTTACAGCAACACCAATAAATGTAAATGTCCCAAATCATTTGTAAATATTGAATGGTTGACCTTTAATTTCATTGTTTTTAGGAAGTCTGGTCATTTTCTTTTTAAAAACACTTTGACTTTTAGTTGTTTTTTTTTAGGAGTCTAGGGCCCAGGCCATTACCTTGTATTATCTAAAGAAGAAACAGGTCCAATAACAGCAGATTTAAAGGCACCTGAGTCATTTTGATGCTATTGAGGTGGGCGCTGCTAAAAATCAACTGTAAACCTCGGACATTGGCCTTACACAAGAGTAACTGGGCTATTTCTATGCGACAGATCAAAGATGTTTGCTATCAGAGCAAGATAAGAGAATATAAACCTACAATTTGCATTTCGATTAAATATTTTTATAGTAACTTTTGTCATAGTAACTGGCTTTTCGTTATAGATGGGCAATATTTCCTTTTTGGCGTTACTGCTCCTTTAAGATGTGCGACGTAGTATAAAAATAAAAATCAACAGGTGGGGGCACGGATTCAAAATACTGTTTTCTAATAAATATCCAAGGAAATGAGTAAATGAGAAATACATAAAAATCTAGAATCAAATCCACTAATGGATGAAAAGTGCTTAATAGTCTGTGGCAGGCTGTCCCAGCATGCAATGTGCTCTGCAGTGCTGAAAAGTGTCCACAAGAGGGCTTAAAAAACATTTAATCACAGTGGTACCACTCATCTCTGAAACAGTGAATTGCACTAGAGACCTTAAACAGGGATTAAAGACTAACTCGGATGTCATTTTCTGATTCCAAGGCTTCAGAGATAAGTCTACGTGCGTTCTACCATCAGTCCTACAAACCACCGAACTGAAATCTTTAGCCGATATCTCTAAAAGCAAGAACATACAAGAACACAAAAGTGAACGTATTGCATGGCTTAGATTCCGCTGTGAAATGACAGATATTTAACGTGCTCCTTCCTGATTTCCTAAGCTGCAGACTACCCTTTTGTTTGTTTCTCAATTCCACTTTGGATTTGGATAATGATAATATAAATATTAATGGGAATTGTTTGTCCAGTGCATTTATCTGGGGTGCATTTAAAAAAAGGAATACTGACTGAAGAGATACAAAGTCAAACAGATGCATAGTTTATGGTGAGAACGAGTGCTTCTGGATGATATTCTGCACTGTATACTGCGAAATTGTCCCGCTCAACTCATAATGATCTTGTGACTGCTGCAGCATTGGCAGACATACATATGGACACGGAGCCCTATAGGATAATTGTTAAAAAGAACACATTTTGGAGGGACCTAGAATAGAAGTCTCAGGTGAAGAAGTAGAAGAAAGATAAGAGAAATTTAAGTTCTTGGGGTTGGGATTGGCACTGAACTGACATACAACCGTCATTTAATTTTTCATCTACAGGACTTATTTGGATTATAATATAGACTTATTTTTCTTTGCTGTAACATAGATAAATGGCACAAGTCAACAAATGAGGCTTTGAAGCCTTCTCTTCTACACCTGGTAGTTTTTACGACACAATAGCAGTTAAGAGCTCAAGACCAGACAACAGGTCAATAGGAATGAAAAGGAGAATCCCACAAATTCTGGGCGAGCTCCTAAAAATAAAAAAAAAACGACTGGGTCTAGTTCTTTGTGCCACGGATTGTTGAGTCACCGAAGCACGGAGAAGGTATCCTAAACAGTGAAACCGTCGCATCCAGGAGGACAGCAAAAAAAATCGTTCAGGAGAGAGAGATTTTAAAAATGCTGGGATGGGTTTCAGGATTAGGCTCAAAGTTATCTTGTCCTTAGACTATGGACTGGCCCTTACAAGCCTATTCCATGTGTTTTCTGATGCGTTGTAAGGTTCTGTTTATGTCTGAATGTTTTCCCACAGTCATTACATTGGTATGGCCTCTCCCCTGTGTGGGTTCGTAGATGTGCAATGAGATGGTGTTTCTGAATGAAGCTTTTTCCACACTCTGAACAGGTAAAGGGCCTCTCTCCAGTGTGAGTTTGCTGGTGGCACTTGAGGTACTCCCGCTTGCGGAAGCTCTGCCCACAGTCGTTGCACTTGTAAGGCTTTTCCCCTGTATGGGTGCGACCATGAATCTTCAGGTGCTCACAGGTGCTAAATGTTTTACCACACTCACTGCAGATGTAAGGCCGTTCCCCTGTGTGAGTTCTCTGGTGTCTCACCAAGTGCTGCTTCTGGATGAAACCTTTACCACAATCTGCACAGGTGAAAGGTCTTTCCCCCGTGTGGATCTGCTGGTGCCTTTTCAAGCAGTCTCTTTTACGGAACGTTTTCTGGCAGGATTCACACTTAAAGGGCCTTTCACCAGTATGTGTGTGAAGGTGGAATTTGAGGTGCTTCAAAAAGCGAAAGGTTTTGCCACACTCTCCGCACTCAAATGGTTTTTCCCCAGGGCCCACCCGTTGGCTTTCACTGTTCTCACTGTCCTCATCTCTACAAAGCCCCGTCTCCTCATCCTGTGCTTGCCGGTGGGCCTTCAGAAGTTTTTGAGATTTGAAAGTCCTCCCACAATCTGCACATTTGTTGGGTCGTTCCCCTGTGTGTATCCTGTTGTGGCGTTTAAGATGTTCATAAGTAGTGAAGCTCTTTCCACACTCGCTGCAAATGTGTGGACTTCCCCTGCAATTGCCATTAGAGGAATTTGAATAAGGAAACTCCTCTACAATTACCACAGTGAAGGCCCTGTCTCCCGTGTGTGTTCTTTGGTGCCTCACCAGATGATGCTTCTGGATAAAGCCTTTGCCACATTCTTCACAGGAAAAGGGGCGCTCACCGGTGTGAATCTGCTGATGCCTTCTCAGGTGCTCACGTTTCCTGAATCCTTTTCCACAGTCCTCACACTCATGAGGCTTTTCACCACGGTGAAGCTTTTGGTGAAACTTTAAGTGCTTGAATGTGCGGAAGCTCTCCCCGCACTCATTGCATCGATACGTGGTCTCACCTGTATGGCTTCTCTGGTGGGCCAAGAGGGTCTGCTTGTGCCGGAAACGTTTACCGCAGTCTTCACATTTGTGGATCCTCTCTCCTGTGTGTGTCTGCTGATGGACCTTGAGCACCCTGTGAGCTCTGAAGCTCTTGCCACAGTCTTCACACTTATAAGGCCTCTCACCTGTGTGAATTCGCTGATGAATCTTCAAGCGTTCATTTGTACTTAGGCTTTTCCCACATTCTTCACACTTGTATGGCCTCTCCCCAGTGTGTGTCCGCAGGTGGGTGACCAAGTGCTGCTTTTGTATAAAGCTTTTCCCACACTCTATGCAATTGTAGGGCCTCTCCCCAGTGTGTGTCTGCTGGTGTCGCTTTAGGCTATCTCTCTTCCGAAAGTTCTTCCCGCACTCTGTGCACTTATATTGCTTCTCTGCATCATCCTTGCCAGACTCGGGTTGGCTATTTGTGGGTCCAAGGTTTTCAGTTGAGGAAAGGTCGTTATCTGCTTTTCTACCTAATATATCCTTTTCTGACTGACTTGCCTCAGACTGCTGGCATGTGCTTTCATTGCCCTCACCAGAACAAGGTGAAACTTCATCCAGTATAGGAAGGGACGAGGTCTCAATATTTTCTAACTTTTCACAGTATTTTGAATTTTGCTTTTCTTTCTCATTTATAGGCCCATCGTCTGCAAGGAAAAATAAAAATACAATTGTATCATTCATCCAATCATTATAAACACGAATAGACATAACATGATTCTACATCTATCTAGCAGGAAAAAGGCAAAAATCATGTGAAAACAATATATTTTTTTTCACATTTTAATTCAAAGTTTGATCAGAGTTTGATGCATAATCAGAGATGAAGAAGTGGCCACTGGACAAAAATTTGCACCTCTATGGGACTGTTTAGACCTACCTCCTCATATCTTTTTACAGATCAGAAACAAGAGAACTTGCTTTTATTTCACAGAGCAGGTGACAGCTATATACAAACTCTTGACTTGTTACAGAAACTGTGCACTGGCTGAAATGAAGGTAGGAGCCTGGTGTACCCAGTCACACTGTAATGTCCACACAGCTTTTGAGAGAAGCAGATAAGAGGTCATCGCATTGCATGACGTGATGTAATTACGTGAGGCATTCCCTTATAATTTGCCATTTGATTTGCACCTCGATCAAATAAGTCAAGACGGAATACATTTTAAAATATTGAGTTATTCTTTGTGCTCTGTTTAAAGAAAAATGATCTTTCTTTGTCCTTTTTAAACTATGTTTACTGTGTAGTAAATTAGAATAGTATTCAATAAACTGATTATCCATAAACTGAGGGACTCTGACAGCAGAGAACAAACTAAGTTTACTCCACGGCTGGTATAAATATGCTACAATACGTCTACCTTCATTATCTTGTCTTCATAGAAACGTTCCTCAAATGAGACTTTAGAAACATGTAAACGAGACAAGAACAGGATTGTTGTAAAAGAAAGAAATGACTAATAATATTACCCAGCAGTAAAGGGATGGAGCCGTATGGTGTACAATTACCCAAAGAAATCACAGCTTCATAATTCTCCTTCATCATATCTTTGTAAAGTTCTTTTTGACATTCTTCCAAGTCCTTCCATTCATCCTCGGAAAAATAGGCGGCAACATCGTCAAACGATACGGGGACCTGAAACATAAAGGTTTCTCGCATCAAGCAGTTTATATTCACCCGAGTGCTCACAAACCTGGACTATGATAAATGAATTAACACATTATATATATGAAATAAGAAATGAGGAATGGGGCGGAAGGGAGGAAGAAGGAAAGGATGAAGTGGGGGATGAGACGGGACGGGAAAGAGGGACACAAGCAATAACTGAAAATCTGTATGCCACTGTATTTGTTTACTGATATGTATAATAAAAGTTAAAAAAACAATACATTTGATTATTCTACATCAGCAGTTCTCAACTTGGGGGTCGAATGACGATTTGCCAGGGGTCGCCTAAGACTGCCGGAAATATAGGGTTTGAATGGGGTCGCCCATTAATAATTAAAGAATGGGGGTCGCCAAATCACGGGGAATTGCACTAAAGGGTCACGGCACTAAAAAGGTCGAGAACCACTGTTCTGCGGTGTCGAGTTAACACATCACCTGTGCCCGGCCATTCAGAGAAAAGTGGGTGGTGACATCTTTAATGCCGTCACCAGTGCACAGCCAATCAGAAACCCAGGGCAAGTTGAGACGTATGGAACTATAGCAAGTGGGCTACAGTGCAACATTTGGGACTGAGTGTTTTGCCTTCATTCCCGAACACTCATGCCCCTATTATTCTAGCAGAATCACTCGACTGCAGTTTAATAGGGAATTTGCCCCATTCAGCTGTTTGTAGACCTGATAAAGGGAATCAAAGTGCCAACCCATAATGCACATAACCTGCACACAATTGAATAAAATGGGGCACAATCCGTATTGAAATGAATGGTCTGGATTCGTTTCTCCACAAAGAACTCTGAGTGGAAGCTCTTCCAAACCATTTGGGCCATATCTCCCAGTAGCATAAATGTGCCCAAGCTCTCTATTGTACTGCCCGCGCCCAGTAATCACCATTTTCCTGCCACGCTAGCTCTGTTATCATATACTGAAGTCTCTTTATGTAGACACGACTGTTTTCTCTACTATATATTTCTCAAGGACACAGGAAAGGAAGGGAGGGAAGGGAAAGAGATGGCAATCAGCTCATTCAATAGTCAGTTCTGGGACTCTATTTTGTTACTGTTGAGCTACAAAATCATGAGAAAACACCAGGTAGCCTTGTCTGAAGCAGTTGGGTGTTTTGTATTCGTTTAAAGGGAAGTAAACCTCTTTTATCTTTGGGAATGATATAAAGTTAACTTTGATATCCCTAAGCTCTTAGATAAAATGCATTCCAGTTAGTAATGATTATGTAGCTATTCATTCCCATTGCAATCTCTCTTAGAAAAGAAACTGTACCTGTCTCTATGGGTCTGTCGGAACTGGATTGTGTCTGTCCAATCAGCTCTAACTGCACTGAAAAGCCTAACCAGCGTAACTGGTGATTAACTGTTTAATGGAAGTATAACAGCAATGCCTTATTAGTTTTGAATTTTAAAGTAAAAAAGAAAACTATTCAGCAAGTGCTTATATGGTTTAGCTAGACCTTAACCTTTCTGCTACAGCCGGTATTACCAATACAAGCCTTTTGTCTTTGTCAACATTATTTTGCTTGTCTCAAAGTCTGTAGATTTTTGCAACATTAGAAGAAAAGGAAAATTAAGAAATGCAGAGCCGGCACCAATAATATAATTCTAGGAAAACCAGCGCTGAGTGTATGCCTCATTGGTATTCACAGTATAATGTACCATGTGACATTCCCCAACCAGTCAAGCAATGTGTATGACGATGTGTCAGGGATCATTAGCATATTAATTAGGATCCAATATGGCACCCTTGAGATACTAGTTTGACCAATGTCCTTTAAATATTAATAGATTAATAGATATTTCCCTCGGAAGGGAAAGTTCACATTTTTTGATCATTCCACAGTGGGATATTAGCAGCACGTGAACGATTTACCCACTGGATAGCAGTATGAAACCAAGGTGATTACCACTTCTTTGTTTAAGATGTAAACATTGCAATAAATTGTTACAAGCTTCTAGTTATCATCTGCAACACATGGGAGCTTATTCACGAAAGGTCAAATTGTCATGTTAAGGTGACAATTCACATCTACTTGCCACTTCCCTATACTTGGGTACTCAACAATCTCTGCGATGTGGCAAATTTGAGACTCATTTGACAGCTTAAGGCAGTCGCGAACTTATGGAGCACTTTGGACCACTTGTGCACAGGTAATTCGACTATTCATCGAGTGCCGGAGTCTGTTGCAGTAGTGAATTTGACAAGGGCATTCGCCAGATCTAAGTGGCGAATTAGGGAGCTGATGGCAGGGATCCTACTATCCGACTGACTATGCTGCACTACACAAGATAAATCCTCAGTTTAGTGAAAAAGGAGTAAAGAATCGAAGCCCCCCAAAGTGAAGAGTATTTACTTCAACAGTAAAATTCTCACTTTCAAGAATAAGCTCCATTATCAGAGGATCCCTGAGCGGTCAGTATATAAGTGCACTAAGGAAGTTTTATAGTGGAGAGATATAGAAGACTCTATGTGAAAAAACAATGGGACCGGGCGAGGTATGTTTAACAACATGGATTTGACTTAAAAAATAACATTTATCTGAGAGCTGTATTTGAATAACTGCCGCGTTAGTCCAAATGGAAAAATGCTATATTTTTCCCGGCATTACCGGCGAGGAAAGATTCCTTGTGGCGATGTGGGAACGTTCCCTACGGAGTCCAGAATATCTAACAGTCACAAAGCCCACAATGCAAAGAAATAAAATGCAGCAGCAGCGACAACGAGGCATGAAATGAAAGCCGGCAGTCATTAGAATGAAAAGCAGTGCGTCTGGCGATCATGAAGCACGCAGAAAATTAAATAAAATACAGCAATGTTTCAAATACGACATGGTACTTTATATTCAAGAGCTGGCTAGCGCCGGAGGCTCTCAATCTAACTATACTCGTCTAAAGCTTTCATTAAGACTGGCTGAAGAACCCTCTCGCTGAGACAGCTACCAGACAAGCCATGGGTTCCATTCACAATCTAACTATACTCGTCTAAAGCTTTCATTAAGACTGGCTGAAGAACCCTCTCGCTGAGACAGCTACCAGACACGCCATGGGTTA
>JAKJJM010104504.1:0-10087 GCA_021901965.1 Pipa carvalhoi
TTTTAAACTCTTTAATGGAATTAACCATGACAACATCTTCAGGCAGAGAGTTCCATAGTCTCACTGTTCTCACAGTAAAGAACCCCTTTTTATGTTGATGTATAAATTTTCTTTACTCTAAACGTAGAGGATGCCCCCTTGTTATACTTACAGTTCTTGGTATAAATAGATTTCCTTATCTCGGAATCGGGTCTTTCGACCAAAAGGTGGCCATAACTTCTATGGCTACTAAAACTTTCGGAAAGACCCGATTCCTGAATATGGAAATTTAAATTCTCGGGGATGATCTTGTGAGATCAGCTCATGCGAGAACCTCGGAAAGACCAATAGCGGTCTTTCCGAGGTTAATAAATTTCGTCCTAAAAGTGTTTGCTTTTAAATAAATGGGAGGCAACCCTTAAATGCAGGAATAGTTTATTTTGTTGGATTTGAAGAGAATTCATTATTTTTTTTATTCTTAATTTATTTGACTTCATTGATAACTTTATCATGAGTTTATAGTCAGGTTATTTTGCATTAGTCCCTAATCAGAGCCCACCTACAGGAGACAAAGCACACTGAGCATGTGCAGTATCTACAGTACAGCCAAACATGGAGCTGACCACCTGACAATTTCACAGGCATTTATGTCTCATAGGGCTACTGTACATTTGGGTATGTTCTGCAGTATCTTTGCAAAAGATTGAACATTTCTAACTGAAATTATTTTTAGGCTTTAGTTCCCCTTTAATACATGAATGAAGCAGGGGTTCTTCCTGAGAACAATTGTAACAATGAGCCAACAAAAGAAAGTTAAAAGGTAAACTAGGGTCGATCTAATTATAGATAGACGTCTCCACACGAATAGCATAGAAGTTTAAAATAAGAGCATATTTATATAGTGCATTGGTCAGTATTGCTGCAAAATATGGAAATTAAAGTGCAAACATTTTTTAAAGTTTAACCAAAATTTCTAAACTTGTGTAAAGGAACCATGACACAACCATATGTATAAACAAGGCAGGGGCCCCTTTTTAAAGGACACATTTATATGGTATTTACTAAAACTCATGAGTTTATGCAAAAATTATGTCCAAAATCTTAGGGCAATCCCACTAGCAATGACTTCTTCCAAATAAAGGTTTGCAATAGGCCATTGGAGCACTCACAGTTCCCTCAAACTTTACTCCTACAAGAAACCCAATTAGCTTGGGTACATATACCAGTTTCTACAAAACTAAGAATGTTGTAATTTCTACAAACTAGATATGCAACAAAACAGGATTATGCTGTGCCAGGCTTAATTTGTTTCAGCTCTGATATTGATCTGTTGACAGAGGCACACTTTGCAGTGCTTTTCTATGAGGGTTCCTTTCATTATAGACTGATATCTATCTCTTTTTGATGGGAAAATATTTTGGAATTAGGCTAGCACTAAGTGGAGTTTGTTTAATTTAAAATAATTATTTCCATAGCGCTACTATGGAAATTGTGTTTTAAATCATTTAACTACTTGCTGGTTAATGATTTTTAATGGATTTATGTTAGGGATTTCTGTTGTTATTAGTGATTGTTTAGTATACATTGTTGCAATTAATGTTTGTATTGGGATATTTTGTTGCCTTTTTGTGTAGTTGTGTTTGTTTAGTAACAGATTGCAGCTTTGATGTGTTTTTTTATGTTAGCATTGCAGTTTAGGTTAGGTCTGAATGGTTTATCCCAGGTCTAGTGAGGCGAATAAGTTTGGGCAATAACTTTTAGCTTAGATAAGCAGGAAAGGTTTCTTAAATATCGCTTGAGTGATATCGATTATTCAATGTTCGAATAATATAATAGGCGCTAACGATAAAATCCAGTGAGACTTTTTAGTAACTTTGAGGGAGTGATCAAAATGAGGAAAAGCAGGGGAAATTTTTTTTTTCAACTCTTTTCCACCAATTGGACCTTAGTGTATCCCCCTACATGACAGTACCAGCTCCATAGAGGATAATGGATTTTGCCAGCCTGAGGGTGGAGAATTCTTTTGGGTGATAAAAATGTTTTCAACCAGCTTAGTAGATAGGAGAGAACAGCGATATCATTAAATATAGGCTGTTTCTTCAGCATTTACTAGACAAAAAACTTGTTCGACTTTAGTAAATGTGTCCTTCAGTCTTGGGAAAATTAAATTTCTCAATATTTTAAGAAGCATAAATTACTTTTCAAACTTTTTATATAGTAAATCTGCCAATACCCAATAGCTAATTGATAAAATATTTCTATTTCGTTAGCAGCAACTATAGGGTTTTTAGCTAGACTGATTCCATCCATAGTCCCTTGCTTTTATATAGATTTCTTGGCTGTCATCTCTTGTGTTAACCCTGGCCCACTGCTGGGAGGAAGCCTGAATCCCAATGGATCATGTCAAGGTGACACAGAACAGACCCGTCTCTCTCACTCCCTCACTGTTTGCTTTTTCACTAATTATTGCCGTAGCTCAGCTTCTCTGTTGATATAGCAATCCGAAAAAGTGGGTATATTAATTTGTCAGTGGCTAAGCCATGAACTCCCACAGCATGAACAATATACACAAGGCAAAGTTCTCAGACAATCCTCTCCATTTGTTTCTAGAATACAGTACTGAAAGTGACGCATTGTTGAAGATAAAATAGTGGATAAAGCTGCCTGTCTCCATTGCAAGTCTGTGAAAGCATTAATTACATTCCAAATCGCATGGAAGCTTTTCTTTCAATGTATCCCACAACCTGTAAGTACAGCCCCATAGATAATCAGATAAATAGTCTGGTTTCTTTTCTGGGTTGATGTCTCATCAGGATGCAGTGTGCTGTATTAATTATTTAACAATTAGCTGATTTAAAATATTAACCCTCTCATCTCGGGGTTAATCGGTCCCATGAAATTAGTCCTACGGAACAACAAGTTGAAGAAATGGATGGGGGAAAGATGATGGAATAAGTATAGCAAGCAACTACTTCTTAGACAGTATTCACTAACTAGCCGTCCCAAATCTGCAATTTTAAAGGTTAAATAAATGGGGCAAAGTATCCAGCGTTATATCTGAGTTTGCCACTGCATAAGTTGTTGATCGTTCTTTTCAACGACCTTTCTCTTCTATCATGAATATATTTGATTCTATAGTTATATAATTAGAGCTTATATGTCTTAATAATGGATAATACGAATGTAAAATGAATTGAAATATCGTATATGTTCCGAGTGTTTAGTAGTAAACTAGATAATATCTAAATAAGAAAATAAAATTTATCCAACCATTTGTAACTTTCAATAATATAAATTGGAGATTTTTTTTTGACAGATATTACACGTAGAAGAAGCAGTGGGTGTCTGCAGACCAATAATAGAATATAATTGCAATGAGCAAAAACACTTTATTTAAAATTGGTGTTTAATACATGGGAACTGTATGTTAATTTCAAACGTATGTGAGATTTTGCTGGGAACATTAATGACAGGGGAGAAATTATACTTTTCATAAGAGAGGCGACTGTATTAGGTGTCTATATTCATTAACAAATAAAATGTAACTACACATATTTATTAATGCCAGTGTTAAGAATAAATACTTTTTTTTTTATTTATTCGCATTTATTTTTAATTTATGTAGGTGACTTAAAAAGTGACAGAATATGGGGGAGATTATCTAATTGAATTAATTCAAATCATTCTGCGAGTCGTTCAAGAACTTCCTTTAATAGAAGGAAACGTGCAGAGAGATTAGTGACGTTTATGACTTGCAATGTCAGAATTATGTGCGCTTAAAGATGAGTTTGACACAACTTTTTGTATTGTAGCAAGTTAGCAAAGGTTATACTCCCAGTGCCGTTTCTTGCTAATTCCTTTAATGTGGATTTCCAATATAACTTGTATAAACTTTGTTTATGTATGAGCAATTCAAACCAGCGCATAAGCATTATGCAATTAAAGGGCCTATAACAGAAAAAGTAAATTGCGTTTTGGGATGTCATGGAGTTTTCATTGTCACCGTAAAAGTTACATTTTTATTTTTCCATTTTGTTTTTTGTTGTTGTTCTACTTCTCATTGCTGATTGCAGTCATTTTATAAAAATGATGCTTACTCTGGCACTTCATGAATTAGATAGTATCCAAAGTATAATAGATAATAATAGAGATGGGGTTTATTTACTTGACAGATACAATATATCTGCAACCACAAAAAGAAAAAAACAAACAAAAAAATACAATCAGGAATTTAAATTCAAAGATGATATTTTTAATACAATGTAGAGAAACTTTCATTTCAAACTGAAGGGTTTCCTTTCTTTCATTTGTGTTATTGCGTAAGTGGGTTATCAAAGAATTAGAAGTTGCTTTAGTTTTGAAGAGAAGTAACAGTAGATAGTAATATTTTTAAGTGTTAGATTGGGAACCTAATCAGTTACAATCTGGCATAATCCTGCAGTTTTCTGCAGGATTTTTAACTGAAAGGAATGTGGCAATTTTACAGGATGACCAGTATTTTCAAGAAGACCGATGAAAGAATTTGGCTGATGCTGGTCACTTAGGAAACAGGGAAGTGGAAGGCAGCCTTTGGGAACTTGTAGGTTTTTCTATCAGTTATACAGTCGGAAATTAGCCGCCTGCAATGAACTGGAATGGTTTACGCGCTAATGCAACGCAATATATTCACAAGTGAGTTTCTTAGTTTATGCAATTGTTATCCTCTCATGTGAAAGTGATGATGTTTTCAAATGTATCTCGCCGATATTATTGACCTAATGGTAATGTGTTTTCGAAATAGAAGATATTTTTTTTCAATCCCTGACAAAGTCATTCCAAAGTCAAATACATGCAGTTGCTGAGAAACAGCATGAAACACATATTCCTAACCAGTAATTGTTGAATACTCAGGTAGTGCTGGAAAACAATAGGTCTTGTCTTGGACAAACTGGAAAAAAAATCTAAAAAGTTGACTTCTATTGTTCGCCTAGTTTGAGTTATATTCTAAAATGCTGCATGCATATAAATACTCATCTTCTTGTATTAGGGATCTACTTCCCTATACTCTCCAGTAGGGGACTGGTTTGGTCATTTGCTTAACCACATAAATACCAGAGTGGTTTTCATAACGCAACAACTAAACATTATCGTGAGATAATACCAATAATTACTACTGATTTCTTTTTCCACACATCAGTTACTTAATTTACTAAATTAGGCCCATAATATTTATGATCGCATCAAGAAGAAAAATTAGTAACTTTGATCAACAAATGTGTAGTTAGTACTCCTAAATTACAAATACATAGCACATTCCAATAATTTTAATATAATATAAAAACAATATTCTTTATGTTATTGTAATGTATTATGTTTACTTTCACAACTCTGTCTGTTCCAGTTATAAGAGCTTTTGGAAGAAAAAGGCGTTTATTCTTACAAATCAGATTTTTTTGTTGTGTGGAAGTAATTGTTCATCTTTAATTCACATATTTGTTGAACTAAAGCTTTTCTTTTGGAACATATCAAGTTGACATATAAAATGTCTGTTTTATATAAGTATTTAAATATATAAGGTCTGTTGACCTAAGAAACAGTAGTTATTTATACAGACTGTTAGAGACATAGCAAAGGGCCTACACAGAATGTAAGGAAATCTGATTCGTAGAGGCAGAACAGAAAGGTAAAAAATAAAAATAGAAACACCCAACAATTAAAACCCAATGCTGTGTACATCATACTAAAAAGAATTTTATGGTGGACATTCGGAATAACTGCACAAAACGTGTTATATTATCAATGAAATTTTCTACGTGCAAATACAAACACAAGCATTGTGTTAAGACGCATACATAAATTTGTTGCTTATTGTATTGAATCACTTTTCATGTAAATGATTGCATGAAAACACCTGCATAACTACCACAAGTCAGCAAAATTATTATACACCTATACATTTGCTTTTGTACTTGCTCTTTTATAGTACTGAACAGTCTTGCAGTTTCATCTGCAATAGATTTTGGATCATTTTTAATATTAACATACAAATACTTGACACACAGATCCTGTTACTACAATTGCAACTTATATTAATATACTTGAAAATACCAATTACATCGTGTAATCTTTACATAATTATGAAGCTGAAGTAAAAAACTATTAATAACCATTTGTGTTTTTTTTTTGTTTTGCGCCAATTTATTATATACTGAATTCTGCATTGCACATCCGAAAAGTCAGATTTATTTATATTTCTTATTCGTTAAGTTCTGTTGAGTGGAAATACTTGCCACTTGTACATTGCGTACGTTTATATTTGTCATAGAAAAGATAAAATACAAACGTAAAGTAGTAGATTTCTTTAAATAAGCTGAGTGGTTTCCAACGCTTTGTCTATATATGGTGACATATATCTGTAGATTTGTCTGTCAAACAGAAAAATTTGGCCAATGAGAAGCAGTAGCTACGTGTGGGGAGCAGAGTAACCCCTCCCTCCTTTGCCTTATGGAGTGTGATACCTACCCATACTCAGCACTTAGTAAGTGATGGCTAAGCGCAGAAATGAGATGGTTCTCTCATGAAAAGCCCTGGGGTGTACATTCTACAGTTTGTCTCTTTGTAGATTTGGGGAAATTACATGACATTTTTGCAGGGTTTAACTCGATACTACCATGTTTGTTAGTCCGATGACGTCCACTCCATTTTCTGTAAAAGACATTTTGAGATTGCAACACCAGAGCGGATTGTCTCCAATGAACGTTTCTTCTAGACTAGAGGGTTCTTCGTATAGGCTGTCCACCTTCAAACAGGAGTCCTACCCTGTGACACCTTGCCTTTTTGAATTTAATGAGGATTTGTCGCATGTTGAAAGAGATGCTTCTAAAGGTACTTCACCTTTCTCTGGATCATTTTTTGTTAAGAATTATTTGGAAATTGACTCGTCTAAAGATCCCCGAGATGAAAAGAAAGGTAAAAAAATTTTTTGGACTTCCTCCAAGAATGATCCAATAGTAACACACTAATAATGGAACAATGTAGGGGGAGGGCAGGGTGACATTGAGTGGCAGCAAAAATGAAACAGATTGTTTCCAGTCTCCAGTTTATATTATTTGAAACAATAAGCGCTTCATTTACTAAATACCTTTAAACATTCATTTATTACTTGCAATTACTTGAACCATGTATTAGTTCCCAAACTGATTTCACATTTTTATATCTTAAAGCACAACTAAAACTCCATAGGTATTTCCACAGATCTATCGATTTAACCATTTTCACATAAAACCACCTGATATTTTTAAAGTATCACAATTTCAATATCTGTTAAGTCTGGATTTGTTTCATATTAAAATCATATTTGGTGAAGCCCATTAGGGAATAGGTATATTTTTAGCTCGTTTTTATTAGGTATAATAATGTATCTTTAATACATCCCTTTGGCTTAAGCATCTGTTGTCTTAATTATGATGACAATGTACAAATTATCCATAGGATCTCTGTGCAATTTGAGAAATACTGTAATACATAAGTATTTCTTACTAGAAAGACAAAACAAATCAGAAACATAAAAGGCAAAAGAAGCAATATTATAGTAAAAAGTTAAAACTACTCAGTTAAATTAACCATTAACATGTGAATGCAACTTTTATATAAATAAATATGAGCATTTTAAAATATTATGTTTTATATAAAGAAAAGTGTTTGCGTATTTTTGTTTTTATTAATGTAATTCTTACAATAGCTAATGTCCAAATTAATTTTATATGTAACTCTGCAAATTGAGTACTTTCTAGGATGAAGTAAACAATAGCTAAATATAGCATGTATATTATGAAAACTGTAAGTAAAACATCTTGATGATAAGTTAAAAAAAACTGTTAAATTTAGAGAGGGGCGCCTGTGTACACTGCTGAATATATTCATCAGCTATGAAATAGCAACTCTTCCTCATCATTATGTAGCCTTTTCCTGATAAGTAAAATAGTCAAGTCTAAAATATGTTTAAACAGAGTAAAAGTGAACAGCACAACATGCTAACAGGAGTTAGCACAAGAAAGTTTAGATACTCAGAAGCGTATATATTAAAGATTATTACATGTTTAACCTTTTTTGGGCATGCTTAACAACTATTTTGTTTATATTATTGTTCCTTTATAAACAATCATATAGGAATGTGTTAAATTTGACATCATGACAACTGACATAATGAAAATGACACAACAAAATACTATTTTAATTGTTGAGATTTTGTTCTTGCCATAGGAAATAATGGTTGTCAACAAAGATTTTGTCTGGAGTGACTGGTTTTAACTCAATAAACATTTGATTTTAGTTCTGCAATAAATGACTAGGTTGACAACAATAAAGTAAAAACCCAATGGTAATCAAATAGGTAAACGGAACAAAAATGCAGGTACAATATAACCTTATAACCTGTAAAAGCTTTGGTGCTTTTTCTGCAAATAATTTGGTGGTAGAAAAATAAATAGTCTGAATGAACTCATTTGAATTAAGACAGTGAGGATAAAATAAAAGAAAAAAAGGCAGAAAATTAATTTGTGGATTTGTGGATCATTATTGATTGTTTCAAGCCCTGCACATTTTTCCCCATCAGACAGCTCCCTGCAGAAAACTCTGGACCATGACAAAGGAGACAATGAAGATCTAGAAAGACCAAGACAGAAAAAAAGGCGAAAGCCCCGTGTCCTTTTTTCTCAAGCCCAGGTATATGAGTTGGAAAGAAGATTTAAACAGCAGAAATATTTATCTGCCCCTGAGAGAGACCATTTGGCCAATATTCTGAAGCTTACCTCCACACAAGTGAAAATTTGGTTTCAAAACAGAAGGTACAAGTGCAAGCGTCAAAGGCAAGATCAGACTTTAGAGATGGTGGGACTGCCACCTCCAAGAAGGATAGCTGTACCGGTCCTTGTGAAAGATGGAAAGCCTTGCTTGGGAGAATCATCTTCCTATAATTCCCCATACAATGTCAGCATCCGTCCATACAGTTACAACACTTACCCTGCCTGCTCTAATTACAGTAACGCAACCTGTAATGGCAGTTATAACTACAGTTATTCTTCCATATCAAATGTGCAGCCCACATCAGCTAGTAATAGCTATATGAATTTTAGCATAGGTGACTTAAACACCATACAGACTCCAATCCAGTCAGCCAGTGGTATCTCTTCACTTCATCATGGCATCCGTGCCTGGTAGATTTTAGTCTTGAATCTTCAAAAAAATCACTTTGCAGCGACTACAAAGACTGGTAGTTGACATTTGATCTTTCTGGGAAGCAAAGATATTAATTTCTCAGCAAGGCCTAGGTTTGAAGTCTACGAAACCTAAGTTTGGTTGGTAAAGTATAACTAGTTGATAGGTCTACAGAGGATTGTTTCAGCATAAATAAGATTCATATTTTATTCAGGGGAATTATTTGATTTGTGCAGTGTTCAGTTTTAGCAGCACCAAGGTATTTACAGTTTATTCGGGTGCATCTGTCTGTGTAGTAATGCAGTATTTATTAACCATCCAGCAGTTTGCTTTCTCACCCTTCATGGCATACAAGGTTGTACTGCCTACTAATCTATCCCTCAAAGCATTCTAAGCCTTTACATATGATGGTGACAATCCTGTATTTGTAAAAAGTTTTCTTTGTTAAATCATTAATAGTAATAATTATAATAAAATGCTACAAAAGCATCTAATAAAATGGAGGGCCTTTTGTTGTTTGAGCTATTATGAAGTCCAAAAAATGAGGACTTGACAGAAAAAAATTGTAATATATTGGTTAACTAGATGGACTTGTGTCTTTTTTCAGCCTCATAAACTATGCTACTATATTTACTGTTACAGCTAAATCAGTACCCTGATTCCTGTAAGAAAAGAATATGAACCTAGCACAAAACTGTATTTCTTCATTTGATTTAAAATTTTTTTTTACAAAATTACAAAATATAATTTTAAATGATATATGTACAATTTTAAAATATAGGTTTATTTATTGCATTAAACCTTTCTACCCCTAGATCAGTGGTTCTCAACCTTTTTATTGCCGCGACCCCTTTAGTACAGTTCCCTGTGATTTGGTGACCCCCATTCATTAATTGTTATTGGGCGACCCCAT
>JAKJJM010104516.1:0-14242 GCA_021901965.1 Pipa carvalhoi
AGTAGAGGGATGAGTACTGTAGTATTATATGAGTAGAGGGATGAGTGCTGCAGTATTATATGAGTAGAGGGATGAGTACTGCAGTATTATATGAGTAGACGGATGAGTGCTGTAGTATTATATGAATAGAGGGATGAGTGCTGTAGCATTATATGAGTAGAGGGATGAGTGCTGTAGTATTATATGAGTAGAGAGATGAGCACTGTAGTATTATATGATTAGAGAGATAAATACTTTAGTATTATATGAGTAGAGGGATGAGTACTGCAGTATTATATGATGCTTTATTTTCATTGTATAAGACAAGTTTTCAAGAGATATTCCCTCTTCATCAGGTCAAACCAGTACAAGACTATTTATTATTTATATTAATCAATCAATTTATACTTCATTTGGTTGTGGGTTTGTTTTAAAGTGTGGGTGCTCATTTTGATGAATTTCTGTTACGTTCAACTCATTACGTTTTTAAATGAATTCAGATAAAGTTTCTTGATTTTAAATATTACACATTTATTGGAGGTGGAAAGTACAGCAGGTGTCTGCAGAAATAAAATTCTTTTCTGTCTTCCTTTTGTTAATTAACATGGTAATCCTGTCTTCCTCTATAACCAAGACAAAGAATATCTTTAAAAAAGAAAAAAATATCTTACTGCAGGCTATAGTAAAGAAAAATATACGGTTTTCATCAGTGCGGCTTGGTGACCTCGTAATCACAGAGATACATTGCGCTCCTAAATAAAAAATGTCATTAAAACCACTTATCTTTAGTCATGGAAAAAGTGTAATAATGTTTATGTATGTGAAAAAAGGGCAACTAAGATTTGAGGATGATAGAAGGGGGCGATAATATGTCTCTCAGCTCACTAAATTAGTTCTCATAATTACTAATTTAAAGCTGTCATGGCTGTACTAATACAGACTGCATAAATAGATTTTCAAATAATGCTGGTCTGGTTCTCCAGGCGGACTCATCCCCTAGCCTAGTACCGAAGATCATTTATTTAAAATAACTATTATGACAGCTGGTCCCTTAGAGAGATTATTCTATGTTGAACTTGACATGAACCATTTAAATACCTAGAACTGGATGCTGCCACATCTTTTGTCAACCCAAAGTAAAACCAAATCATGCTGTGCTCCCCTTTTACTGTAAAGATGAAATAGGTAGAGCAAATGCAACATTGGCAGTAAGTTCCAAACAGGGGAACCATTTCTTACATATAATAATAATTTCTTACATATGTAAGTCTTCCTTCCATTTGGATTGTAAGCTCTACGGGGCAGGGACCTCCAACCTCTTGTGTCAACCACAACCCAGCACTTAAAGCAATGTATCCTTGTGATATTATACTTGTATTGTGAAATGCACTTTTCCCATGTCTGTATTATATTTGTATTGCTGAATTGTAGAGCGCTGCGTAAATTTGTGGCGCTTTATAAATAAAATTATACATACATACGTACATATGAAACACTTTAAACATGTAACATAAACAGTAAATGCAATAAACAGAGATAACCTTGCCTTTCATGGATTCCTGTCTTAACTGTACCCTTGAAAAGACAGTGAGTGCTTCTATGGAATTATTTCAGTGATGTATGGATGCAAGTTAATTGTATATGTAGTACGTTAAATAATGCACTACCTGCACCAGGCGGATAAAAAATTGCACACCTTGCAGTTTACATCTGCAGTCACATCCTTCCCGTGTCTATACTGCGGATAACAGACAAGAATCAACATATATCATATTGAAAGAATTTGAAAAAATATATTCTAGGAAAAAAATGTGAAAAGTTATTTTTGTATAATTCTGACATGATCTCTGAAGAGCTTTTTTCAATTAGATATGAGTTGAATAATCAAGAATATTTAAAGAAAACAAGTATGAAAAAGGTACATAATTAAATATATAATAATATATAATTAACAACATTATTATAATACTATATTAATATATTATAATGATATATTACACATAATAAATTTGATTGACTCTTGGATGCAGCCGCATAAGGTGCTTTAATTTTAAAATGGCCTTATTTTCATCCATGTTCCATACGATGTTTGATGTGTTGATTTTCTTTGACCTCAGATAGCACAACTAGTTTTTAATTCAATGTCACGCTGCATAGATTTTGACCTTTTGTTTAACAGCCGTACATGATTATTTACCACGTGTTTTTATGATGTCCTCGGTATTTGTTTAATATGCCAGATGCTATTTTATCACAATGCATTTAAACAAACAGTAAAACATGCATCATTATTTTTAGCTGAGGCTTCACCATCGACATCAAAGAGATTTAAATTAAAGGAGCAATAAGCTGAGAAATTGGATGGGTGCAGGCAACAATTACGCAATAAACATTTATTTAGGGTGGGTCGGATAAATTTCAGATAGCAAATATAGTGTAGCGATAAAATTAACAATATTAGATGAAAAATTGCTGAAAAACAATTGTTTTGTGTCATGTGACCTTTGTTAGGTAAAATGTGTGTGTATCAGTGCTAAAAATTCATTGAAGAGAGCATTTTTAAGGAAATATGCCTCCTGATTTATTTTTTTATACAGAGGGCTAAAGTTTTGAGTTAGTGCTAAGCTTTAGGCACTGCAATATCTTTACTAAAAACCCTCAATGGTGTGAATGAGATAGCTTAAATTTAATTATTTTAGACGCATGAATGATATCATGGCAGAGATGATCTATAAAGAAAATAATATTGGCAAACCTCTTGTTTAGATATCAAGAAGGTCTTCAGCACTAGTCCTTCTGTTAGCAGTTATTTTACAAAATGAATTCAACAACTATCTTCTCAAAGTGATCTATTGATTGAAGAAAGTGAACTGACTCTGGACACGTACAGATGCAGCAGATTTTAGTTAAGCATCTGGAGCAAAGCAATGGAAATGATATTATTTCCTGTGATAGTAGACACCTTCCCAAAGGCTGCTTCATTGTCACCACTTCAATCATAATGTCAGTCAAAGTAGTAAATGGCCTCATGCATGCAATTATTAATGTTTTTCCAAACAGTTCTAACTTTCACAACACCATTATGACTGCATTACGAGAATGCTATAAATATTCATGCAGAGTATACAATCCACATGTGAAACTGCCAATATTTGTGATATACAGTATATCACATTTACATTGCCATATATTACAATGCATGCATCAGTGGTGTCACAGTTTTAAAGACTGTTTATAGTCTGTTACATCTCTCTTGAAAGACAAATACATCATATATTTTTCTCTTGACATTTATGTCTATACCAGACAATTTATAAAACCTGTATGTTTATTTGGATCTTCACCTAATTGAAAATATGAGTTACATGTCAAACAAGGAGGCGGTACAAAACTCAATAACTTGCTATTACATTAATGCAGTTTTAAAGTATGTCGAAATTTTGTGTGTAAATATATATATATATATAGTAGAGATTGGTATGGTAGTAGTATCACCAAGTATCGCAATACTTATTTTTTTGCATCTGTGGACTAACACAACCACTCTATCCTACTTTATATATATTTTTATATATGTGTGCATGTGCGCATGTGTGTGCGTGTATGTCTGTGTATGTGTAGATATCAATTAATTTGAATTCGCTACTGTTTGGTTTGAAGACTTTAGAATCTTTCTTCTTATTATATTATTTTAATTTATTTAACTTTGGCTTAATCCCTTATCAGACTGATAACACTTATAGTTAAGAACACAGTTAAACTTAAGTCTATGAGATCTACCTCACCGTTAAGAAGATATAAGCTACTGCATTGTATTGTCCCATAACAGTAAAATGCATCCATTTTGCTATTTTAGACACGCACCCACCTTTTCTCTACAAGATTTTTTTTTTTCTGTTTCTTTTTCTTAAGATACTTTATACTGTCAAATGGCTGATTACTTTTATACATAAAATCCAGAACAGAAGCCAGGAAATCAGTATGAAGCAAATGTGTTTATTTTAGGCATGAAAAGGATTGGTTGACAGTCATGGAGAAAGATCCAGATACCACTTAGAGACCAAAATTCAACAAGAGATAGAAATCAGAATACATCTTTTAACTGAACAGCTCAGCATTAGGGGGGAGGGGGAGGTGGAGTTTGAGAGAGACTAGGGGTGGATTAAGAGAGATCATATGAGGAAAAGAGAGAGGTTGCTGGGGACGGGTATTGTGAATAACAGAGATGGAAAATGTCAATGAGAAGTTGTCAGAACAGAGAAATTATACAGAAAAGAGAGAAAGATAATCATTTATTCCCTATGTATGGAGATGGAAGACATAGCCAAACCACAGACTTCGCTGCAAAACTTTAATGTGACAACTACATGTTTCGGGCTACACAGGCACTTTGTCAAGTGTCACTTCCACCTCTTACATACTGCACTATTCATTGGTGGAAGGGGAACACCTGGAAGAACCTGAGCCTGGAAGGACTGCTACAGCCTATCTTCATTTATCTATTTATAATCATTTATTCCCTCCCAAGTCAACTGGATGTGTGGACCCTTTCAGGGAACAGTATAGCTACTCAGCTTTTTTATGGATGTGTGATTTCCCTTATGGTTCCTGGGAGATTCACCTTGGCCACAATATAAAGGATATCATTGGACAAAAATTAGAACTGGAATTTTTACCATATTTCCATTTTATGTTCACCTTAGCAGTTTCTATAAAAAAAAATTATTTTTTTATAGTGAATTTCACCCCCAGATCTAAAGTAAATGTGGGGGAAAAAGGCAAATAAAAATAGTACTACATAATCCTCTGCATCGAATGACTTTAAAGAAAAAAAAAAAATGTATATTTGTAATGTGACAGGATAAATACAACCCAAACTGAAAGGTGCTTTTTGGATTTGGTCTAGATTTTAAAGGTCCTTGTTATATAAAAAATTACTTTAATTTGAAAAAAGTATATATTGGCTATTGGCTAATTTGTGGAATTGTTTTACAACCTAAAATGCATAATACTTAATACTGCTAGATCGGTGTTTATTATATATTTTAACATCCTATTGCTACTTGCTTGTGCATTTTTCCTTGGATATTTTACCAATAATAGGAGTAATTCCCCTTTTAAGAAAATGTATTTGTGGGATTAGACATCTCTTGTCTTTGAACAAACCATGGGATGATTTTCTATCTTGTAGCGCTAAATTCATTTAATGTGACAAGAGTTGGCACAGAAAATTTAAATATAAATATGGGATTATTTATAACATGTATGTAATCAAGTATAATCTTGAATAAGTATTTTTCACACATTTTAAAGCAAAGGATCCCTGTTATTTTGAGCGTTACATATATATCTCCAGTGATAGGCCAGATGGCTGTTCAGAACAAAATGATAACAAATTTCTCCTGCACATAAGATTTTAGTCCCATAGAGTGACAATTTTTTTGGATAAGTCATTTAAGATAAAAAAAAATGAATTTATACCTGAAGCTATATTTTTCCAGCAATTAGTTTAACTTTGCAATTTTTTTGTGTGATAAATATTAATTCTCAAATAAATATAACAAGTTTAAAAAGATAAAGAAAAAAATCCCAAGGGGTAACAATAATTTCAGCAAGGAAATGGGCAAAAATAAAAGAAAAAAAATTGAATAGTTCAATCAAAGAGCCAAAAGACATAAGGATAAAAATAAGCATTTTGATGCCTACACCATTTAGTAAATATGCCCCTCTGTGTTAATATTATTTTTGCATTGTGAGGTAACTTATGATAAATCTGAAAATGTAACCGCAGTCCTAAGGGTAACATCATAAAAAGGCATTTAGATGCCAAAAGTGCAGACAGCATCAAAATGTCATCAAAGCACATCCCATTGATTTCAATGTTTACTATGACAAACTACCTCAACAATTCTTCACGCAAGTGGTAATTTCTAAAGGTAACAACTTGTGTAAGTCATAAGGTGACTAGATGCGGTCAACATTAAAATGAATGTTATGAATGCTTCATCACTACCATTTAAAAATGCCTTGTCTGACATTACCCTAAAAAAAGTATCAATTACACTTTTTGATCTCTTCATATGTTTATTAAATGATATAAGCAGCTTTTGTCCAAAATCTGCTCTACCACATCTCATAATTCACATTTAATGCTAACATCTTTGGTAACTAGTAATCTTCACTGAGATACTTCAAAGGTACAGTATATATTAACAATCCCAGCCAGGTTAATAAACAGAGGGGATGTGGATCTACTTACTCAAGTAGGTCGACATTCCCAGTCAGTGGGGATGTGGATTAATGGTGAAAACACACCAATCAGATGTTGTGGATCAATGGTGAAGACACACCAAATGGGTAGAAGAAATTAAAATAGCAATATAGTAAAAAATATTGATAAAAAAGTGTTTTTCTATATCAATTTGCACACTTGTATGGTACTTCTATTAGCAGATGGGCATAGCAGCAATAATCCTTTCAGTAAGATACAGATAAATAAACTAAAAGAATGACCGTACTGCAAGATATATCCTTCAAATTAATGAATCCATAGAAAGGGAAGGGAATGCAGAAGGTTTGTTCATAATGTCATTTCCCAGACAGCCAGAGTACTTTGGGTGAGGCGATTGCTCTGACTTCCTGCCTCCTTTCTCAGTTGTCAATAAACAGCCAATGCAAGCAGGAGACATGGAGGTGTGGCACAGATGAAAAGAGCCCAGAGACCAATATAGTAAATAGAAGTAGCAGACTTTGGTCTGGTGATACAGGCTCAAATTCAATAAATTCTAACATGGATTGAACTTATTCGCTTTGGCACAAACACTAGGCTTAAAACCCAGGATCTATTCTGAATAGTACACTCACATTACTAGACCTCAGCCAGTGAAATGGATTCTACTAATCTTTTACTGGATGGATAGTCACAGCCCTCATTTACTTGTAGTATTTTTTCAATATAGGGGTCCGATTCTAAGTGCTGATGCCCATAAATTGTGGGAGGATGTACACCTCATACCCTTAAGGATTACTCTAACTTACATTTCAATGGGGTTCCTGTGGTATCCTGTCCGCTGTTAGCTATAGAACAATATTCCGCTTGTGTATCTAGATATACCAACTTGGAAATCAATTAGGGATTGAGGCCTCCTAAGTATAGGTGCTAGTATAGTAAAACATAATAAAACATGTGCTCTTTCTGTTTACTTACTAACTGTGGTACCTTATGAAAGCAGCCAACTTAAGGAGATTGTTGCTCCAGAATTGGCCTCTGGTATTGTACTCAGTTCCGGATCATCTATTACTGATGCAGATGACAGACTACTATGCATCTGAAGATTGCTGCATATAGTTATAAATTATTAATAGGAGAACTTCAACTAGAAAGAGGTTACCCATGATCCAATGCATATTTGACAATAAAAATGTCTTGGTGTAGATTATTTTCTATGTTATTGAAAACATGCTGACTGGAACCATTTATCAAGATACCAATGGGCATAAGGAGGTGATTTATACCAGAAAAAAAAGACTAGTGAGTAGAAGCAGACAGACTATGTCAAGCAGCTGCAGGGATCGTTGAAGGAGGTGAAAAATAGTAAATGACAGGAGACATAACTGGGAGCATGAACAGATCAAGGAAGGGCTTAATGTTCTTTAGACAACTACAGAGGAGGCTTTAATTCAATGTCTGGCACAAACAGTTCAACAACTCACCATTCATTTCAAAGAGAAAATGGCTGTGGTTCCATATGGTAATGATCTGCAGTATGAATAAAAAATACAGATTGATAGATAATTGTGCCCATTACTCCATCATGTGTGCCACACAGCCCCAACCCATACTCACTACTTGGGTAGGCAAACAAACAACTAGCGTTTGGAACATGGATACAGGAAATGGTAATTTTGGGATGATGTTTTGTACGCCCACTTCCTGCCACAAGAACAGCTATGAAGAAACTGGGAAAAATTAAACCAAAAGATAAAAAAAAATTATCCAATAATGTGTCAAAAAATAAGTTATGCATTTTAGAACTTAGCAGGCTTCATTATTTCTCAGCAGTTTTATATTTTAAACCTATTACTTTAGTCCGGATAGGTACAGTCAATTTATTTAATTTTCAACACTGACCTTCCTTTTAGGAGTGTTATTTTTTTTAATATACCCATTACTTTAAAATATATATGTATGTGCATGTGAACTGAAAGACAGAATTCTGAGAATACCTTTTAAAATGGTCTCATCAGTTATTTCTTTTCTCAAACTGTACTACAAGCGAAGTAAAATAGCTAAAGTGATTAAGTGGAAATGTCCAGGACATCAATGATTTCTTTTTTTTTTTAGTATTTTCTCATTTCACTTCTTAATGTAGATGTTAAAGTTGTGAATGGCTTTACGCATTGCAGTTTTTCTTGGACTGAATCTGAAAAGTGAACAGTACATATCTATTACGAGGATTTGTTAGAGGAATGTCCTTGCGAGCCCATTAAGAAACCAAATGTGATGGTTGATGTGAAAATACTGTTGGGGAAATCAATCAAGCTTAATAAAATGGGAGAGAGAAAAAAAAGGAGACCTAAATGGCACTTGGTTTAGAGTCCAACGTAATCAGGAAATTGTGTTTGAATGAGGTAATAAAGAACACTATAAATGGACTGCAGCTTTGTAGAATACATTACAGCTTCACATCTTTAGATATGTCACAATATTATCTCTCATTGTTGACTTTGCATTCTTCTATCTTTGTTATATTTACCCAGCGCCCCAAGCAGGGTGACCATCAGAAACCACATGAAAATTCCAAATCTAGAAAATTAAGGCCACTTCCCTTTACACTCCCCTTCTTCACTGTAAATATCCCTATTGCACAGTACTTGGTATGCCAGAAATGACATTGGTCGGTATTCTGAAGTCCTT
This sequence comes from Pipa carvalhoi, assembly GCA_021901965.1. NCBI lineage: Eukaryota > Metazoa > Chordata > Amphibia > Anura > Pipidae > Pipa > Pipa carvalhoi. Next base: position 8,897 of record JAKJJM010104516.1, read on the forward strand.
ATGTGACCCCTAACAAGAATACCCCATAGTTCCTTCTTGGTGGTCTTGCTCCCATATATTTTAATTTTGTTATTTGATCCTCTATTTATCTTGACTCTTTTGTACAGCCATCCTTTCTGGTTTGTTAGTTTCTTATTTTATTTGCCAATATAGATGGATCAGTATGCAATGAACACAGTACTCTATTTATTTCAAAGATAAAAGGGTGTGATTGTCCATCAATGCAATGCATTTAAAGCAAAAATAAGGTGAGCCTTCAATCAGGGTTATCATTGTTAATTGGCCTTGCCATTAGTCTCAGATATTCAAAGTCCTGGAGTCTAGACAAATAATGGTGGATCTTCCTTTACTGAAATGTTCTCCAGGCATGAGTTTTTTAAGTTCTGCTGTTTTCTGTGACATGTATGGATCATGGTTGTAGGATATCAAGGATTGCCTAGTTGACCAATAAAATATTCTAATAAAAGAGAGTAATTTAAAGAACAGAAAAATAAGCATTGTGTTTTCATATCATATCTAGGTTTTTTTTTGTATCATGTGTTGCTTATAAACAGAATCACAAGTAAGTCGAGATCACCTTTTCAGAAACCAGATACAGAACGGTATAAGATCACAATAGATGTGTAGTATTTACAACAAAAACCATCTTAAAAACATGAGGTCGCAACAGAAACAAAACAAAAGCAAATTAATCAAGACAGACAGTAGATAGTAGCTGCAGTGCATGACAAAAACCAGCCCGTACCAATTACACTTTGAAAAATATTAATGAAAGGAAAGATAGGCAAAGAGTGCTTAGCTTGTCTGTCTGACTAGTGATATAGTGACAAAAAATCCAGTGTCGTTATATAAAGATATTTTAGAACGAATTGGATTGCTTATCACCCAGTTTAGATTGCTGTGCATTTAATGTTATGTTTTCTGATTTATTGATGAAATGCTGAGGCTGTAAATAAAGTAAAATGTAATCCTCAACAAAACCTGCATTAAATTCCCTTATTTTTCCTCTGATTATGTATGGGGGAAAAATGTTGAATTAATATTATACAAAAGTAATTTCCGTTGCCTTATTCTGACAACAATGCATCATCTCTTAGAGGCAGGTCATGATTCACATGTGATAAATATCTCCTTTGTTGTATCATCACGAGAATAAAAATGGAATCATATTTTAGCAGCTCGGAATCAATAAAGCCCTATATTACCGTCTAACTCTAAAGCCTTTTAAAAAAGGTATATTTTAATAAAACTATGATATATATACTCCTGGCTTCCATAAGAAGCAGAGGATTTTTTTTCTACAGGACCTCTAGGGAAAAATGTGTGTAATATATGTTTCATGCCCCAACTTGCCTTTGGGTCATCAGGCAAAAGCCACAAAAGAATCAACTGTCATGTTATTTGTAACCTCCCTAGAGGTTAGATGATTTAGGTTCTGATGTGGGAGATTTAACTCTTGGAGTTCTCAAATGACTAATACTTGCAATGTTCAGTACATTATTGAGTAGAATTCTCCTCAGGACACCATAGATCAGTTGAGAACTGACCCTAGTTATGAAGATGTTGATAACCTTTCACCTCTTAGCATTAGGGGCATTCCTTAATAGGTACAATCATTTGCAGTAGTCTAGTAAGCCCCTAGCAATAAATTAAAAGTTGACTTTCTTAATTCTACTTTCCCTATACCAGCGAATGCTAACAGCTGATTGGTTGGTATGGATTACTAGCTCATTCAAAAAATAGTACCTTTTGATGACGGTTTGCATCTCTACTGTTTCTGTCAGATGCGACTATTTGTTAGGAGTTGAGCGAATGTCATATGATAAAGCTCAGCTACCTCTATCAGACTAGGTATATAGAGTGCCCACACTTCCAATATGTAGAACTAACAATTATTCCTTCTTCAGGCTGACTGCATCAGCTCACCCACACCAATGTTGTGATTGGTTAAAATTCTATCAGTCAAATCAGTGTCCCTGTCAGGGCTGTTTTTATCCTTGCTGTGAGGCAACAGTGGATGAGGAGTATATACTAACATTTATTTCTGAAAAAGTATACATTCTATCATTTTGCAAATAAATTAAATTTATTAAAAAAAAGTTTAATTATGTTTACCTTCTATATTATAGCAGAGTTACCTTTTAAACATCACTAGCTGGGGTTAAAGCAATTTAAAGTCAAATACTTAATAGTTTTTTTTTTTAAGTAAGCTCATAAACCCAGTGAATCAGTTTACTGAAACCACTGAACTTCTTTCAATCCTTGTTTGAGCAAAATAAATGCAAGACAATTTGCAATAATTTGCCTGTATTGTATTAAAGTCAGTTGTGCATAGGATATATTTAATATATTGTTGTATGTATGGAATTGGAAAATGGAAAGGGAATTCTATGTAATATACATACACATGCATTGTCGCTGTAATGGAGTGAATTATCGTGAATTGTCACATACTAATTTCTGAGCAAAGTCTGGTGAATAGACTATCGTATTGCAGCAAATTTATCATAAACAGGTTTATTGTAGCAAAGTGATTTTATCTTCACACGGATCAGTTTAAAGGACACAATGTCACCATAACTGTCTTTTTTAACATTAATAACAACATAACAATAATAGGCATAAATTAGCATAAAAAAAGGACAACATCGCAATTTTGTCACATTTTGGTTGGCACTATTGTGGCCAGAGTATAGTCACATAAAACTACAACTGACAAATCCTAGCTCATGTTGGTACTTGGTCACCATATTTTCTAAGTGATTTGAGCGAAATGTAACTAGAATAGTAATAGGAATCCTGCTATAAGCCTCTCATTTTTCATTTTGCGAAACCAAATACGCCTATTGCGCCTGTACGTTTTGGTCAAATGATTTCTTTCATACCTAATAAATATTCAGACTGTCGTTGCATTTGACGAGAAATAGATGGAAAGTGCTACATAAATATTAAGTGCGAAATTTCTAAAAGTCGAAAAAGACAATTTCACCTTTTCGAATTTTATCGACGATACAAAAACGGGTTCCAATTGAAAAGTATCGATCTAAGCTTTTTGATCGTTTTTTTTTCCAATCGAAAATTTCAGCCGATACTTTTCGATCCGTTACTGTTGGGAAAGCGTCATAAGGCTTATAACGCTTTCCCAACGGTAACAGATCGAAAAAGTTTCGATCGGGGAAAAAAAAAAACAATAGATGCTTTTCTATCAGAACTAGTTCTTGTATCGTCGATAAAATTCGAAAAGGCGAAATAGACCTTTTCGACCTTTATAAATTACGCCCAATGTTTGAGTATTTCAATGAACTGTACACACACCACATCACAGAAAATAGCAATCTTTGCTGAATATGCAAAGTTAGAGAAGTGGCGCATCATCTTGAAATCATGCAGCAACGGAACAATTCTCACTTTGATAAATATGCTCCTTTGTCTCTGTAATTCTAATTCTGTGTAAATTCACATCACCTCATGGTAATGTATTATAAGGTGATTGGACTGAAGGATGCGCGAGTCAATGACACGCAGTGAGATAGTGTCCACTACCACATGGCCTCCATCTGGCACAAGAGTAAGAAGCAAAACCATCTAATTTCTCCTACTTATGTTGAAGGACCTGTCCATCAAACTGGGAGCAGTTTAGAGTGCAATCTTTGAAAATTGGAAGCCAGATGGTCTATACTTGTCGTGTAATTAAACATGTTAAACAGTTGAAGGGGAGATTTACTGAACTATACTAAAGAAAAAATATCTTCTATTAATTAGAAAATGTTCATATACTTTTTGTTTTTTATAAATTCCCATTATTAATATGGAGAAACGTATTTACCGATTTATTTCAATTTATTTAAAGTGCACCTGTCGCCTCAAAAACAGTAATCCTAATTTAGATTGTACTTCAGAAATAAACGTTTTTGTAATAATATAAGTATTTTTAAAATACTTATGATTGACATTACAGCTCCTCCAATCAGATCCCTGCTAGATCGTGATTTAAGGGATCTGATTGGAGGAGGTATAATGTCAATCATTAAGCCCCGCCCACCCCCCACTCGGGTCGGGCTGACAGGGAGATGGCAGAGAGAAAAGCTGCTCAAAGGTACATTTTTAAAAATACTTTTATATTACAAAAAATTTTATTTCTGTAGTACAACCTAAATTAGGATTAATGTTTTTGAGGTGACAGCTGCACTTTAACTACAAACTGTAAAATATAACATTTTACCTCAGAAACATTTAGGCAGATTTATACTTGCATACATCAGACAATTATTTAAAAAAAAAAAAAAAAAACAGCTGTTAAAAAATGAGTAATAATCACTGCTTATTATAACGCCAGCAAAAGTTTATACTTACATTTGTAGATTTCCTCCCACGGACTCCAGATATATATATATATATAGTGTCAACTGGTGACTATTAGAAAAAAAAATAACATAATATTTGTATGAACTTACTGAGCTACAACTTATAAATGGCATACATAGCATTAGATATTTTGGGAAAATGTAACTTGTGTTAATAATTTATACTTTAAAGATACACAGGGTTATTTATCAAAGTCAGAATTGTTGCATAAAGGTGTGAGTTCGCTACTTCCCTATATTCGGGTATTCAGCAAATTCTGCAATTTGGCAAATTTGCCAGCTAATGACGGTCGCACACTACACAATGTATGGCTACTGTCATGGCGGCGATTTTGGTATGGGAATCCGCTGTTTAGTGAATAAGAGAATCAGGGCGTAGCCACCTGAAGTGATGAGAATTCACTCCGACAGTCAAATTCTCTCTTTGATAAATGACCCCCACAGTTGGGTTGTATAACATATTTGCCAATTAATAAACTTTAATCTAAACCATTTAGTGCAGACATGAGCTGGAAAATTTACCTCAAACTTTACCAAGCTGGCTCACTCTGAAGACAAGACCTACGACAGCTTGAACCAATGGTGGATATGCATAAAGGTTTCTGAGAATCTATATAGGATTGAAAACAACTTTTCCATGTAAAGAAAATTCATCAAAAATTTAACATGGTGTGAAAAGTTTTTTTTTTAATAGGTGATACTAGCATAAAAGAGAACCCAAAAAATTGTTTCTCCAACAATAAGTGGTCAAAAAAGTTTTTGACTTTTTATAACTATCCCTTTATATGATTAATGGAAATATGAACACTTTATCTCCCAGTAAAGGGAAATAGGGAGTTTAAATCCTATATACCCTGTTTCCCTGAAAATAAGACATTCTCTGAAAATAAGACCCGGCTGCAGTAAAGTATGAGAAATATACTGTACTGGTACCGTGTTTCCCTGAAAATAAGACCCAGCTGCAGTAAAGTATGAGAAATAT
>JAKJJM010104539.1:0-15221 GCA_021901965.1 Pipa carvalhoi
CAAACTGGGACAAGTTTACAGTGAGTATAACTTAACTATCCTAACGATTTTTTCCCCAAAACGGTTTCATTTATGTTATATAATCACTGACTATGTAAAAATGTGAAAATCAGGAGGTGATAGGTCCACTTTAAAGAGTATGTAAACCCTGTCTATAAAGAGAGCCCCATTTACCAATTGTCAAGCAATTTAGCTAGTAAGAAACTCCTGACTCGCCTCTTAATTCAGCAGGGCTCAATATCCCCCTGTCCCCCTGTAATTGCTTTCTTCCTCTGAACAATTTCCCTGCTGTGTGTAGCCACGCCCCCTCCTTTCCCAGACTTCTCTCTCCACAGCTGAACAGGCGGTCGAACAGTTTTCATCTGCGCATGCTCAGGGTTAAAAACAGGCTTTTTATATAAGGAGAAGGGAAAGGGTTTCTACACTCTCTGAATAGTTCTGTGATGTCACTCAGGAGGCAGGGCTCATCGTCACTATACAGGAAGATTCTGTACACAGAATGGGAGGGGGAGCAGGGCTGTTTAAAGAAGAGGCAAGTACTACTGATCCCAAAATCGTTTTTACATTTTAATGTTTAGGTTGGCTTTCTATATGCATACATGTCAAATATAAACAATGTTTTATTCATACTCTTTTTTTAATTAGAATTGGGTGCATTCTCCCATGGCTTCTGTTCCCAACCTAAAAATCCCAGACGGCAATATGAATTGGAGAGAAACACCAGTCACTTTTTATTGTGGACAAATTTCAATGTTAGATCTCAGAATGCATAATGTTCATCAGGCGCCAATAAATCAAGAAATCTGTTCTGGCATTCCTTTTGCTAATTATGTATTGTTTGGTGTGCAGTCTGACTTTGCATCATATGCAGCACGTAACAATAACTTTCACATTTGTAGGTACTTGAGACATTATGAAAAGATTTAATTTATTTTCATCTGTATCAGATATCCTGGCAATCCTCCTTGACTGACCAGCTTTGGCTTCTGTGTTTTTATGCTTTCCTCATTGAGCAGCTACAATCAATAATGACATACAGAGGCTGTACATAACAGATGTTCTATCAGATGAGATCGGCATCACAATGAAGCAGAAAATAGAAAGTTAATAATGTAATCAGAGCTAGACACTAAGCCCAGATGTTTCTTATACCAGACAAAAGCCTTTGATAAAGAGCCACAGAGGCAGATGTACAAAAAAATAATAAAGAGATGTGGGTGTTTTCTGACAAGATGTGTATGCATTTTGCAACGCGCTCTAATAATGTGACTTCAAAGGTCTCTCAAAACTGGATCCTGTTTTGAATGAATAAATTATATGTATTGGAGCATCACAAGTTTTACTGTGGTACAATTTAATGCCCAATTAGATGTTCAAATAGGTGTAGCGGTTTCGTACAGACCAATTCAAAAAGAATGTGGAGCCTACAATATGAAAGGAAACGGGGTGGAATTTTATAAGGAAAACTAACAGTGGAAAATCCCTCCCACCTCAGACAGGAGTGGAGCGACAAAGATAGTAACACTGGTGCTTTAAAAAAAAAAAAAAAAAGGAAATCAGCATAGGGAAGTAAATAAGCCTTTTGCAAAGACTTTAAAGTAATTGTTTTTTATTTTTTGGATACAGTATTCAGTCTCAATGGGTTCCCCTGGGACTATGGTGCACAACCTGTGGACTGGTAACCCATTCCCTGCCCTAATATGTAAATCCTGGGGTTGCAGATGACCCTTCTATAGACTTGTTGTTTATTTATATAGCTACAAGAAGTTTCCAGTGTAGTTTTATTTGTGTTAGGTCCATAAATGTATTGTGACAGTATCTGCCAGTAATGGTGCAAGAGAACTTTGGGTGGGATCATAAAAAGTGCTATTATAAATAGGCTACCTTATTTAGAGTTGATCATTCTGCCTGGGCACATCTCTATAACACATTCAAATCAAATCAGTTTACCCTAGTAATGGCCAATCTTTTGAGCTCGGTGTGTCAAAATTCGTCAGCTAATTCGTTGCAATAGATTGCTACTGTCGCAGTCACGACTTTACAATGAAAAAAATGTATTGGTCGTGGATTTGCTAGGGGACCCCCTGAGACTGAGACACGAATGGAGCCTTTATGCGTATTAAGTGGAAAGTACAATACTGTTGATCAGTCAAGATGTCAGTGTATCAATGCTTTGCATGAGTTCCAGGGCTACATAAATGCACCTACATCTCCTTGATTGGACAAGACCATCATACAGGTAGGAAATACACCAATGAAAATCATCTGTGGCACTAGAAGTGACCCATTTCAATTTGTTCAATTTTTCTTGCATTTCCTATTTAAAGGTTTTGTTCTGATATATAGAACGCATTTGATTTTTACATTTAAACCTTTTTCTTACCACAGCTCATATGGAAGTGTTTTCAAGGCCATTCATAAAGAATCTGGTCAGGTAGTTGCAATCAAGCAAGTTCCAGTGGAATCTGACCTGCAAGAAATCATTAAGGAAATTTCAATTATGCAGCAATGTGACAGGTAAGATGCAGGATAGCCTGGCAGGTATAAAATTAAATGAATGTGATTATGTGGCTTGCTATCACATATTTACTGCTTTTCTTTTAACCCCGAAAGCACAACATGCTGGGAAAGATTTCAGGCAGACTGAGACTGACTAAGAGGTTGTTTGCCAGAAAAGTTATTGGAACTTGAGACTTATTAAGCTAAGCTAAAAATGAATCACCATTTGCAAATCAGTGTATGTGCCCTCATTCTGTCTTTCTTCTGACTCATATGGTCCACAAAATGGAAGCTTGTAATCCTGTTGACTGTGATGTGCCTTATTTTCTCTTAATGTACATACTAATGTATATACTAGGTTGGAAAAAGTATGACTCCCCTCTTCTCAGTCAGAATGAGGATAACCGTTTTTTCACAAAAGTCATAATCCTGCAGGATGTCCACTGGTAATTGAGGGTTGCTGTTTTTAGTGACCTGCACTGGTGCTCTCTGTGGCAAGGAAGTTTTCCTGTTTATCTGGGCTGTCCGGCTCTGTTCATCCTATTTAAGCAATTCTGTATATATTGAGTGTATTTAGATCCTAAATGGGGGGCAGGGGTGTGTCTCTATGTGTGTATCTGTCTCCTGTGTATTCACTTGCAATGTCCTGTTGTATATACTACTGTACCAATGAGGATGTGACTTATTATTCTGTAGTTACTATAAAGGGTGATTACTGTGCTCTATGTTGTCACATACAGAAATCTGCATCCTCACTTTAGACCTTTATGTATTTGACATCTTGAATTCCCGTAAAAGTATAAAATGTGGGATTGCCAGTTTTTATTACTAGTTATAATATAGCCCTTTATATAAGGGTTTATAAGCGACTATTATCTTAATCTTATCTTAATATTAGTATTCCTTTAGTGACCAGTGTCATTGCTTCATTTTATAGTGAAATTCCAATGTGTCCGGGCACGAAGCAGTTTCTCTGATATGTTCCTACTCATACATGAAGCACTAAAAGTTAATGTAGACTAGTGGCCCTAAGCTCTAAACATGTTGTTTTTTAATGTAAAAAAAACCACAGTACTTTCCTGAGTTTTAGTGTTTCCAGTAACGATTGGGGAGGTTAACTCAAAACTGAAAGTGTTACCTGACAGTCCAGGGAGATTGAAATATTAGTATGACCTGGATAGCCCTTTATTTTATGAATTCATGCCAAGTTCTAATTGAAGCAGGATACATTCATATTTGAAAGTAGTCAAAATAATTTCTTATGTTGCCTGGAATTTCAGTCTTATTTCACATAAATAGCAGTGGACAGGATTTCACTGACTAAGCTATTTTACATTATTCAGGATAAAGCAGAGATAGATAATGGTGGTCATTCTATAGTTGATTTGCGGTTTAGAAAAACTATTTAATTCACTCATTTTAATGATGATGTGTGATGCCAATAGTATAAAAGATAATGAGGCTTACCAAATACATTACAGATATCCATATGTGTTCAGGGCTCTAGTCTTGTCCGCCTTAAGTCACCTCTCCATGCAGGCAACGGCAAGTACTTCCTTATTTACAGGAATAAGCCATCGGTGCACATTTGCTAAATAAAAATGTTCTATGGTTTTAAAACATGCTTTTGTATCTGTTTTGTTCACCAGTGGCTAATGTGTAGTGTTAATGTCCCTACTGCAGACAGCTTGTTGAATGCCTCTTCATTTATACTAGCATTGATATAAATAAGTATTTTCCTTTCAATGTAGGGTATGAACCTTCCCAGGTTATGTTGGTAAGACAGACCTGTGGTGCTGTATGATTATAGCACATGCACTAACAGTGCTAAAGGGAACTCTGCACTCCGAGTATATGCGTGGAATAATTAGTATTTCGAGAGGACAATACTTACTTGATATAGGACTGGTCATGTAACGGAAACAAACACCAGATCTGTGCCTCGGCCAGAGTGGAGATTAGGCTTAGATGCTCTTTAATCTGAAATCTTTCTATTTCAGTTCCTTGCATTAGTGAACAATGGCTCTTTAAAATGCCAAATGATTCTGGCAGTGTTTTGATGTCAGTAGAAATACTCTACTTGGCATTCAAATATGTTGTCAATGACCTGTAAATCTGAATACAAGTTATACTGGTTTGAACTCAATAGTTTGTTTTTATGTTTTAGTTTCTGTGGAAACAGTCCTTCTTTAACATTTTCATTTAATAATTATTTGAATATTGGAATTATTTATGTACCTATATACAATGTTAAACTTTGTTACATCTTTCCTCCCCCTTTATTGTTTTTGAACAGCCATTATGTTGTGAAGTATTATGGCAGCTATTTTAAAAATACAGACCTCTGGATTGTTATGGAGTATTGTGGCGCTGGCTCTGTTTCTGACATTATCCGATTGCGGAATAAAACAGTAAGTATAGTAATCCTTTTCCCAGTATTCAGTTCTTCTCCAAATGTAATGCATACATATTCATAACTGGAGTCATTATAATGTCCACTGTGCTAAAAAGGGTCCTTTCCCATTTCCCTTGCTTTCACTTCCCTAGAGAGTAGCTTTGTGTAGTCTGCCTTTTCTCTGTAGACTTATATATGCTGTTCAGTATTTCAGCATAGGGCCACACTTGGCTTCCCATTCCCGTGCAAGTATTTAGTTTAAATAGCACGGGGAGTTACATTTTAATGTAAAATAGCCTTTATCTCATAGCTGGATGCTTAAAGGAATGAAAGAAAACCAGAAAGTGTCACTGTAAAATTTTAAAAAATTTCAGAGTAAATATACAATTCATTTACTAGAGCCTAGGCCCCAATAATTTACAGAGTACACAGAACTGTCAACAAGGAGGTCTAGCTGTGTAGGTGGCCCAGCCATTCAGTTGCCTAAATAATCTTTTACATTTGATTCAATTAACAAAAACCCAAATTGTAAATATTTATGAATGAAACATGTGGCATAAAGCATGGCAGTACCCAGGGATCATGGTTTGATTTAAACACCCCTAAGATTTCTGCTGGGTAATGACCCCTGTGTGTTTTAAATTATTGGGCACCGAACAATGTAGCCTGGCAGCTTGCGATCTAACTAGAGTGTCTAAAAAATACTTTGAGGGGGCCCCATTATTTCAGATGGCAGTCCTGAGAATATGGTTTGAATAAGGAGAACGCTGAGAAAATGCTTGCTGGAAACTTTATTTAATATGTTCCACAATTATTTTATACCTAACCTTGAATAGAAATAGCAACTACTGGAAAATCATAAATTGTATGTGGTAAACATAAAGAAGAGAAAGTATATACAATCTGGGAAAAGAATTTTAATGGGTAGAAGTTTTTATACAAGGTCTTCAATTTTCTCTGCACAGAACAAACCACCTCTAGTGCCCAAATAAATCCATTTCAAATCTACTAAATACTTTGACCTGACCATATTCCCTGCAGCGTTTTATATGAAGCTGATGTTAACAGTTTTATTTTGTTTGCCTCTTTGCTTCTGTCTCCTTTAATCTTTAGGTGAAACAGTCCTTATTTTATTATGGCCGGATTTGCAATCATGTTAACCTCAGAAACGTCCCTGTTTGCTGATCACAGTAGATAACAGATATTGTAGATTTTCCAGCTGCTCAGGAAAAACATCTGCAGTTACCGCAGAACTTTGGATTGCATTCTTAAAGTGCTGTCCGACCTAACATGTTGCTTTGAAGTGGAGACTGTAAAAGGAGAAGAAGCTTGGGCAATATTAACTGTTCTTTTTCTGGGGAAAGAGAACAGTTAACATTGCCCTAGTTTGCTGTGGTATGTTGCCCCCTCTACAGTAAAATGACTGCACTGCCTGATGGCATTCATTAAAATCCTTGTTTTTTCAATATATTTCTTATAATGCACTGTTTGTTTGAAGCATCTCTCCTTCTAGCTAAGTTTTATCTTTATTTTTTTTGCCTCTTCTTAGTGTTCTCTTATACGTTCAAATATTTATGGGTATCCAGTAATTAAAGCCTACCTTGCTTCTACCTGGAGCATAAAATTGTTCCAATTGCTTTTGGAATGTGGTTTATCTTGGTAAGTGTGCACAGCATAGATGGCCGTTTTACATATAGCTGTGTGCGCCAACCTTAACAATTCTAACAAAAGAATGTATTTAGGCACCACTATTATTTAAATACCTTTTTTATGTTAAAAATAATGGGCCTTATTTATTATTTAAAGCTAATAAAGTGGAAAGCTTTTCAACTTCTCTTGAATGCTTGAGGTGTATTGTTAAACTTTAGTGTTACAGAGTGAGTATATTACTAAAATAACCACACACAAAATTTCCTTAGTCTTAGTCCTTAGTTTCTTATCTAAAATATAAGGGATACCCAGTACAGGTAGGTGGATTTATTTTCTTCATTTCAACTTTTCTTTCTTTTTTTTTTTTTTTTTTGGGGTCCCTTTAATCACTAATAGTTCTTTTAAGTACCCTTAACTTTTGAAATGTTTACCCCAAAACAAGGGTTAAACACTCATAGCAATACTAAAAGACACACATTTAATTTGCTTAACTGAACAGGTCTTAAACCCTACAAAATCCCAGGATTTGAGGTACCCCTGGTTTAGAAACTAGGTTTAAGAGGACTACCTAGCACATGTTGAATTAGTGTTTATATATCATAGTAATGCGCTAATAAAGTTTTTCAATGGACTGAAAATGGGGATGTTTTATTGCCTTTGCCAAGTAAGTGATCAGTTTTTTCTGGATAAATGTTTTACCTTCACCTACTCCAGCTGGTGTGTGTTTTTATTTCAGCCCTGGTTGGGGTCATTCCAGTTTTATTTAACTGTTATGTGTTATTTTCTTGGCATGTTGTATATTTTCTTTACTAAATCCTTGGTTATGAAAGCATCCAGTTTTAGATAATGTACTGTTCTGCGATAATACATTATAAGGTTTGCATGTTTTGTATGCTTTTAACATTAATTCTGTATCAAAAGTTCCATCAAAGACCTAATGCTAGAAACTGGAGTTGTGACAAAGCCATGTATCAAACAGGAATTTAGTCTTGAATCTACTGTGTTATACTGCCATTATTGTTTTGTTTTATTTATATATAGCCTCAACAAATTCTGCAGTGCTGTTCGATGGTAAAGGACCAGTAAGGCCAAAAAAATCTTAAATTCCCATTTTAGATTGGCTTGGCAGTTATTCAAATTCAGCCCTTGTAAAAAAATGCTATCTTTAAAGTTAAATTCATGAATTGTATTCGTTTCTGTCTGTTCTTATCTTTACTGAAAACAGCCATGTTGTTAAATAGACCTCACCCACTCCCATTGTTTTCTATAGTACTTTACATAAAGTGTGCTGTAAAGCCCATTTTAAAAAAAAAATGAAATAGCTAAATTTCTTACTTTCTATAAACAATTTAGAATTTTTGGAAGCTCAGATGGAATATATAGTAACTATACATTCATTTGAGGCATTTTCAATTTGTGGTGTTATTGTCCCTTTAACAAATGACATACAGATAAAATTATTCTATTTTTAATTCAAAAATTATATTTTCTGTTATTGTATCTGCTATGCCAATTCAAATGACAAATGTAATTTCCTAGTGTTATTTGTACTTTAATACCGTCCCTTCACTTCATATTCATCTTCTTATATCATTTGAAATATATGTATAATAAATATTGGGTTTACATTAAAAAAATAATTTGTGGAGAAAGAAAGTTTATATGTGTTGGATATTGGAATATGGGTAGCAGTTGAGGGAGATGTGAAGGGACTGTATTAAAGGACCAGTAACATCATAAGATAAAAATTGATATTTAAATTGGCATGGTGTATATTCCTATGTCAGTAACTTTGAAAATATGAAACTTCTGGAAACCAGAAACTGTAGGAAGCGCAAACAAAAAGAAAAACAGGGGGAGCTCCCCTAATGTATTATCCTTAGAGAATATATGGATAAAAACAGTGATTAACAAAAATAGGTGTTATTAATCTGAACAGATGTGTTGGGGGAGGGGGGTGTGTGACTTGGTGCTCCCCTATAGGAATGCACTCATCGGAAGTGAATGGAAATTCAGCATTAAAATGAACTAAAACAAGTCCAACAGTGCCAATGTAGTGATAAAAATCCTGGTGCTGGTAGGTGTAGATCAAATGGCTCCAAAGTACGAGCATAGGTGAGGGGGTTTGAAAAGACCCCTAGGTGAAGCAAACTCACCAGAAGTAGGTGTAGCGTCAGGCTTTCAATTATAATATATATTCTCCTTGGTAGATCTTGCTACTCAATATGCGGAATTTGTCTGGGTAGGCACAAACACAGAGAGACATAGTATAAATGAACAAATTTAATACAAAATGGGTACATGCAAAACATTCAGTATAAAAGCGCTGAATGAGAAAGTCTTCTCAATAAAATGACCTCTCAGAAGTCTCTCAAAGTCCTCTCAAGGCGTTTCGCTGCCTCCTGCTGTCAGCTTCCTCAGGAGTGGTATGATTCGTTCAATATATGGATAAGGAGTAATGAGATCCCTTGAAATAATGCTACTTTAAAGCGCTTGGTGTCACGTGTTCCCGTGACTTCAGCGGACCTGGAAGGAAGGCTGGAACGCATATGCGTTTCAGTAGCGGTATGCGCATACATGTGAAACTCGCGCATGCGCACGAGTAGAATTTAGCGCTACCAACGATGGAATAAATTGTAGCGGGATGTAATACATAAAATAGCGTTAGAAAAAACAGACAAATTAGACAGACTGACATTAGTTAAAAGGACACACACAAATAATAGATAAATGAAAATAAATGAAGGTAGTAACTATAGTAACTTATTATAAGCTGCAGACTTGCTTCAGTGAAAATGGTTTTGAATTTTAGAAGTTCTGCTGTTAATACAGAAAATTAGAAGGTGCTTTTGAAAGGAATTTCTAAAAGGAGTTTTCTGCTCCATAGACATATGATAAAATATGGGAAGAAATGGAACAATGTTGATAAATAATAACAAAGAAGCTTTGCTTACTGACTAAATCTTTGGAAATAAATAAATATATATATATATATATATATATATATATATATATAGTACGTTTAGATTTTTTCATATGTGTTAACTACAATTTCTATTTTCAAGATATAGAATTCCCTATACCATTTCAGCACTCTGATTTAGAATAGAAATGGAAAATGAAATAGTTGTTTGCTGCTCATTGATTCTATTAGTTCTGAAAGTGGTGAGTTGCAGTTTTGTAAATGTTCCAGGCACCTTGTGTGATATATGAATTTATTTACCTAGCCAATTTTGTCTAGATTGTAAATATTCAACTTTTACTCCAATTATAGTTAACAGAAGAAGAAATTGCAACTATACTAAAATCCACTCTGAAGGGTCTTGAATATTTACACTTCATGAGAAAAATTCATCGGGATATAAAAGCTGGAAACATTCTCCTTAACACTGAAGGTCATGCAAAGCTGGCAGATTTTGGAGTTGCTGGTCAACTGACTGTAAGTGTTCTGGCATACTATTGAGGGGATGTTTCTAAAAGGAAAGTCTGACCAAGTCTAGACACAGCAGCCAATCAGAAGTTTTTCTTTAGTTTTTTTTCTGTACTTTAGTACATTGCAAATTGTGACCGATGATTGCTTGCTTTGGGTTACTAAACCAGTGCAAAGGTTGCCACTGTTAAAACTTCCTCTATTATTTATAATAATGATGGAAACACCTAATATAGAAATTAATTATTCTTTTATGTCTTGAAATTTCTTCTAGGATACCATGGCAAAGCGCAATACTGTGATAGGAACGCCTTTTTGGATGGCTCCTGAAGTAATACAAGAAATTGGCTACAATTGTGTAGCTGATATATGGTCTCTAGGAATAACCTCTATAGAAATGGCAGAAGGAAAGCCTCCATATGCAGACATACATCCCATGAGGGTGAGTTTTTATTTTAATTAGAGGTTTCTTTTTTTTCTTCAGAGATCTTCATAGTTCTACAAAACATTAAGTGTCGCAAGGAACGTTAAACTAAGAATTTTTTGTTTTACAGTTTAGTGCTGCTATTTTGTAATCAAATGCAAAAAAAAAAAAAGATGCATAGGAACGTGCTTTCTCCCACGGCCACCATCGGAAATCATGGGCCCCCTACTACCTGCTAAATGGGGCCCCCAACATGTTTACATGGACCTTTGTTACACTGTCCCCTTACATGGATCAATATCCAGTATCCATAATATTCATTTGTCATTACTCGCAAGCCTATATTCACTATCTAGCCTGGCTCCCCTTGGTTTGCCAAGTTGATTGGGCCCTTGAGAGCAGTACCCTCTGTAATCTTATGTTGGTGGACCTGCTCCCTCTCCTACCATTCTACCATCACCATTGCACAGTGCCTGCTTTAGCAATGCACGCTGTGCCTTTCTAGGTAATTCAAAGGGGCTGTTTTATCTACTTCTTGGAGGTTTAGACATTTGATAGTTGGCATCAGCAGAGAAAAGCAACTGGCTCAGACCTAAAAAAATAAAAAGTACTCTGAAGATCTCAAAGGTTGAGTTATACTTTAGAGGACCAATAACACCAGGAAAAAGTAAAAAATCTGGATTATCATAGCAGGGATTTCTACATAGTAAAATGTTATACTTGATGTTGAATTTCTGTTTGTGTTGTTCTTCTTGCGGATTGTTGCTGCCGTCTTTTATCTGGTAAGTAAACAAACCCCCTTCTGTCCCATTGTATCCTATGGAACTTTTGCTAATACATTTAGTACATTAAGCCCAGCTGATAAAGGGTGGCTGCAACCTGCAGCAAGAGTGACAATACAGAAGAATAAAGCGAAGGCCTCATTATGGATGTTGGCACACTTAGATTTTCATGTGTGGCAAAATATGGCATTTTACCACGAGAAAAAGTCTTTTTTTTTTTCTTCTTTTTTTCCCATGGTTAAACGTCGAGGGAGACGACGCGATTGCTGGCACTATCCGAGATGAGTAAATGGGAAGTTACTCATGCTTTTTTTTGGGTGGGTTATTTATGCAGTTTTTACATTCAACTCCAAAGATTATTCTTGAAAGTTGGAACAGTCATGTAAAAAGGTCCAAATTCACATTCATTTGGTTCTTTTCGATCTTCATATATACAACAAACTCAATGATGTGGCAAATGTGCGACCAGTTCGGCCGCTGATGACAAATGCGTAATTATGGAGCTCTTTGCGTCACTTTTCATACGTGTGCACAGGTAATTCACTTATTCATCAAGCATCACAGTATCTGTCGCAGTAGAGATTTTGGCAAGGAGTACTTAGTTGCATTCACCAGTTTTACTTTGCCAGATTAAAGTGGCGAATTAGGGGGCTGTCTAACTACGTCACAGCATGGAAGAGACTGCTACTGACTTCATTTGTGGCTTTGCTATGGGGATCCTCTGTTTATTGAATAATTAGAAGAGAATTTGTGACTGGAACCTAGAATCCCCAAGTGATTTCAACAGTGGAATTCTCACTTATGAATAAGCCCAAACTTTACAGTTACTGCATATGAATAATTGCCATTCCAAAACAAATGGGAATATTTTTTATATTTTTATATTATGGGAATTTTAAATGTTTGATAAAATACGTATAGGAAAATGAAGCGAATGTAAATTTTTCTTATAAACTGATGGATAGTAATGTCAATAAAATGCTCTATATGCATTTTTACATACTATATTCATAATCGTAATCTTACTTATTCTTGCTATAATCTTAATATAAAGTTCCAAAAAACCTGAATAATTTTAAAACACATTTGCTTTTGCTTTGTGAATATGTTTTGATTTTTCTTTTAATGACAGTGCCTTATTCTGTTTATAAATTTGCATGGACATTTTCATATTTGAGTGTCCTCATAATTTTTGGCATGGTCCTGTGGCACTCTGACTTTGGATCCAGTGGAATTTAAAAGTCATTTAAAGCCATGGATCTGTGCTTGCGGAAGGCAGGGGGCTTACCTTTCAGTTAGCTGTCTTCATTTTACAGTGAAATGAAGAACACAGTGCCACCACTGAAAGGTCTTGGGGACCCCCTGCTGTTTATGCATGGTCTACAGCGTAGCCCTTGACTGCGTGTGTCGAAAACACACTGAGCCATTATGGCTTACACATCAGCATGAGGTCAGAGGGCTGAGAGGGTGTTCCTAAAGTCCCCTCCTGCTCTCTGCACTGCTGGAGTTCTCCATTTTAGTGTGAAACGGGGATTCTGGCAAACTTAGGGTAAGCAAACCAGAGAGTCTGTGACTTTAGCTCCCTTTTAATATCACTTCACTTAGAAACCAACTAGCAGCTTTCCATTTAGTACACATCCGTTATTTAATTGTACTTGTTTGGTCTTCATGGTAATATTAGGCTAAATGTGATCAGCATCCAAACATATGGAATCACTCAGTCTAGGTAATTGCATTTAGTTGCACTAGTTACCTGAAGGTGCAGGGTTACTTTTTAAGCAGAGATTTTAGAAGGCCATAACAAGCGTTTTTTAAGGATTAGAATGCTTTCACATAAGCCTTGCTCAGGGCCTCCCTTAAGTGACTTAAGTTAATGTGCAGTTCATAGCACTGTAGATTACATGGTTGGAATGAAACTCTGACATTTATTTTGCTATGTTTTAAGTACGTTCACACTTGAACATTTCTAATATTTTGTAACAATCACATTAGCAAATGTGATGGCTTTAGACATCAACAGCAAAGATTTTTTTCCCCAACGTTCCTCTTGGTACTAAATCAAAATATATATTTATACACTTATAGCCTTTCAGGCACCTATTTTACAATGTGATAAAGTCTGTTTTTTTTTCCTTGAAAAGAATAAATCAACCAACCCTTTAATTTAGTTGAACATCTGTCTCTCTGAACCTTTTACTTTTCGTGTATTTCGCGATTCTCTAAATAAACCTCTGCAACAACATTTTATCTAGTGTAAAAACTGTATGGGTAAGGTTACTCTAGATATATTGTCACATGTATTTTTTTCTGTGTGCTTCAAAACACCTTACACTGTTTAACATTACTTATTCTAGAGCCTTGTGGACATTGCTCACAAATGTGGCCCCAGGCAGTCACCCATGAAAAACACCTCTGGAAACACATTCACAT
This sequence comes from Pipa carvalhoi, assembly GCA_021901965.1. NCBI lineage: Eukaryota > Metazoa > Chordata > Amphibia > Anura > Pipidae > Pipa > Pipa carvalhoi. The sequence continues at coordinate 13,611 of JAKJJM010104539.1, forward strand.
GGTACTCTAGCAGCTTAATTTAAGTCAGTAGGAAGGGAGGCTAAGTGTTTGACTACATGCGGAAAAGCGCTTACAGTAAATTGACTAGTGCAGCCGTATGGGAGCCACACTAGTGTTTTCACAGCTGCTGATTATTCTGCAAATTGTCTCTGGAAATTTTTAGTGATTTTTCTGTAAAAAATCTGCCCATAAGGATTTGTGTAAAAGGCTGGTATACAGCCAATATAACAGCATTCGACATGCTGAAAAATCAATTTATCATTTGTGAATTACTTGTAAGGTTAGCAAGTTGATCAATTTAACTTTTAGATAATAATTTAGCCCTATTACAGCAGACAGAACTGGACCACAGAAGCAGAAGGTAGGGACAGGGAGAAGGAGGGGGGAAGAAGCAACATAGCACACCCCCTCCAGCAGCACCCTAGGCAGCTGCCTACCCCTCGGGCCGAACCGAGGGGATAGGAGATAGGGGGTGCTATCTTGGTGTGCACCCCCCTCCTTAACCCATCCCTGCTTACCTTCTTTTACAGCTCTTTACGCTACCGCGATCCTCTCTCCTGCTCTGCCTTTAACGGCAACACTGGGGAGAGGACTGCTGTATGCTAAGCGCTATAAAAGAAGAGGTAAGCAGACAGGCCAGGCCAAAGATATCCGTGGGCCAGATGTAGCTTCTGGGCCGTAGTTTGCCCACCCCTGATCTAAGGGTTGTGTTTCTCGGGTAAATCCTACATAGCTCAACCACCACATGCCATGTATCTTCTGCTTGTGTTTTACATTATAGAGGGGTAGGTATTTGATTCATTGGAGAAACAGAACATAAGCTCTTTTGCAATTTTGCCCCACTAATGCATGCATGTTTATAGTATAAATGCTCAAAAGCCATTGGGTTTTCTGATTTTTTTATTTTTTTATATTATTATTATTATTATTATTATTTATTTATTATTTATTTTTTGTTGTCCAACATTTTGTCAGGGGGAGTTGTGGGTAATTACCACAAAATAACTGTGCAAACATATTCCTGGGGAACAAAATTCCCGCTAAAAAGAAAATAAAACCAGCTAAAATTATGCATTTCTGTGCTTTCTTCCACTCCAGTTCCTGCATAATGGATAAACTGCTGTTAAGCAAGCCAAATCTAGATTAATTCACTGTAAGATCTTACAGATGATCAAAAAGTTATTTTGTATATTTTCCCTTAACGTTGATTTACAAGTGGTAAATTCTATGATCATTTTTACCATTCCCAACCTATGTCTCCTCTCACTATGTCTGTCTGTCTGTCTGTCTGTATGAATGTATGTATGAATATATGTCTGTGTCTGTCTGTCTGTGTCTGTCTGTCTGTCTGTCTGTGTCTGTCTGTCTGTGTCTGTGTCTGTGTCTGTCTGTCTGTGTCTGTCTGTCTGTGTCTGTCTGTCTGTGTCTGTCTGTCTGTGTCTGTCTGTCTGTGTCTGTCTGTCTGTGTCTGTCTGCCTGTCTGTGTCTGTCTGTCTGTCTGTGTCTCTCTGTCTGTGTCTGTCTGTCTGTGTCTGTCTGTCTGTGTCTGTCTGTCTGTGTCTGTCTGTCTGTCTGTGTCTGTCTGTCTGTGTCTCTGTCTGTCTGTGTCTG
>JAKJJM010104603.1:0-11723 GCA_021901965.1 Pipa carvalhoi
AGCATAAATAACTAAATAAGGATACAATAAAATATATACATAAAAGTCAGTAATAAATATCAGTGCTAGTGCTCCAGAAGGTAGGATTTCAGTTTGGTTTAAAACTACAGAGGGAATGTTCCTGGCGAAGATAAAGAGGCATAGTATTCCAGATGTGGGGGGCAGAAAGAGAAAAGGGTTATATACTTTGTATATATATATATATATATATATAGTATACTTTTGTTTTATGATTTGGCAAATATGTTTCCAACACATTTTGAAACCAAGGGCCTTATTGACTAAAGGCCAAATAGTCACATAAAGCTCTAAATTCACATTTGATCGCTGCTTCCCCATGCTCGCTTATTGAGAAAACTCTGAGATGTGGCGAATATGCGTCTAATTTGGATGACTACGATAGTTGCAATCAATTTACACTTTGCATCACTTTGCATGCGCATACACAGGTAATTCTACTGTTGACCAATCAGCGGACTCTGTCGCAGATTTGAATTAGACAAGGCGTAGTGCTCCAAAAATTCATCTGTTTAACTTCACATCAGATTAGCAAATTGGGGGTTGATGGCTATAGTGAGGATGACGTCACTGCACTTCACTGGGGGAATTTACATCGCTCCGCATGAGTTCGCATTCTACTTCTATTCTGCATCCACAGCAGTCCTCCTGTTCGGCAAATCTATCCACAGCTTCATCAATAAAGATTAGTGGATTTTGGTATTGCGACTTGAATTGTAGTAAGGTGAATTCGACAGGGGAATTCATCCTATAGTCAATAAGGTCCCTTATGTTTTTTGTGTTTTACGTTGTTATGATGTAGTACAATAATAATTACGATAGAAAAAAACAACATTTTACTTGATTACTGGGCTTTAACTGATATTTTGCAACTTAAAAAGCTATTCATAGCTTGAAGGCAAACTTCGAAAACTTTTTATCATTTAAGGGCTCGCTGCTTATTAGCGGATAAATGCATTGGATGGCTGTTTGAAAATGTAAGATAATTGAAAGAGTATACATATTTACAATTCAAAGAATCTCTTTTAAGGACTCCAAATTATCTTTAAGTGTTGTTTTTCTATCAACATTTCCTGAAATGTTTGGTGGACATTTTCTATGGCATGAAAAACATGTTTCGATTCGCATAAAAACTTTTTTTTTTTTACATAATTAGGGAAACTGATATTGTTTTACCTCCAGCATAATAAAGAAAGCAACATACAGTATTACAATACAAATATCCAAAGGATGAAAGATTTAAAGAGTCGAGCAAAGCAGCGAGTTCTTTTACTTGTCTGACAGGTCTGAAAAATTGATTTAGAAACACTGAATTACTTTGCTGATTGTTAAAACACCTGAGCAAAAACAATAATGGAATCCACAACATTGCAAAAAAGAGGGCATACTAAGGGGCTAATTCATGAAAGTGAGAATTCGTCTATTGAAGAGTATTTGTGTCGCTTTAGGTTGCTACACTCTGATAGTTGTGAATCTGTTACTTCTTATTCACTAAGAGTTGGATTCCCATAACAAAGTCCATGGCTATTGTAAGTGTCCGAATTGGTCGCTAATTCACCACATTGGACGGTTTGCTGAATACCCAAATATGGGGAGGTGGTGAATTCATGTGAGTTCGGACCCTTACATGACTGTTTGGACTTTCATGAATACGCCCCCTTAATGTTAAAACTGGAGCAGATGGAGGTACCATTATGGAATTATAAGCAATGTTGCAAAATTATTGAGGAATAATCAGGATATCAAATGGTTACTAATGAACTGAGGTTGTATTAACCCCAGAAAAAAAAGAGAAAAAAAAATCCCATTTTGTTTGGAATGGAATTTATTCTAGTACCTGTTTTGTGGATTATTATGGCCTTATTCCACATAATGAGATTTATTCAGATAGAAGCTCACCAGTTTCCCAAAAATGACCAATTTTGTGGCACTAAAAAAATGTGCCCATTATTTATTTTTAACCCCAGGGAATCCAATAAGCCATAACAACTGCTTGCAAATCTCTTTTATTTTGCTTACTAGCAGATAAACACCAGGTTCAGAGAATCATCCCCTTTCTCCTTTACATACTTATGAGCAGGAGAATATTTCTAGCTTTTTACAAAACATATCAAAATTTGTCTCCCAGACTAACAAAGCTGATGTCAATGTAGATTGGTAAATCTCGACTGTTATCAGCCCAGTTCTTTTGCAAATTATTCCTTCCAGATGATCTACAGATTTCCAGAACCTTACAGATTTATTTGTATTGGTTTGTTTCTGTCTCGCCTAAAAAAAAAAAGGTTGATTTGTTTTTTATTTTAAAAAATTATGTCCTTAAATTAATGGGATATGTATGTACAATATATACAATTCCAGTAAAAGAATTTGTCTAATTAACTGCTATTAAAGGGACATTAAAACCTATAAAAAAGAAAAGCTTTCTGTTTATTGGCCACCTAATATTAAGTATAACAATTATTAAAATAACAGGTTTAGGCTTATTGATTTTGCAGAATAGTCACAGCAATAGAAAGAAAACAAGCACTTGGAGCAGAGGTTTTCAGCTAATCCCAGCCCCTCCCCCTTAGTCAATGACTATACTTGCTAACTGAGCACTTCCCCATCGGGTTTTCAGCAAACACTGTGATGTGGTGAATTTGCAAAGCTATGAGAATACAATACCTCTTAGTGAATAAGAAGTAGAGAATTTGCAACTACCGGATCATCATGAAGTGATTTGAATACACTTTGACAACCGAATTCTTAATTTCATAAGTTCCTTAATCTTGCCATGCAAATTCACTTTTTGATAAATATGTATCATGCGTGTGTAATTGCTTAGGGAAACTACACTGCGTGCTCCACAGAAGCAGGAACTAAAGGGAATGGTTAATCTCTGTAATGCAATGCAGACGATGTCGGCACTATAAAAATATGCATAAATAGAAATAAAGAAATATTCACTGCCAGACTATTACAAGTGCTCTTGTCATTTGAAAAAAAAAAATCTGCAATTGAATTTAATGCAGAATCTTCTTGTGGTTTTTCCACTGCCCTATATTTGATCCATGATCCGTAGTTTACTGGCAGGGACATTTCCTCAGAATATATATAATAATGAATTTAACTCGCTAGCAGAGAACCAATATCACATGCTGAAATGCATGTTTATATACAATCCGCATAGCTTCGCTATCTGAAATGATAGCTCCTAGCTGATTTATTGCATTCCTTAATGTACAGAAATGTGTCAATATGTTTTTTTTTTCTAAGAAAGCTTTGAAGTTCAGCGATAATAACATAGATTAAAGTTACATTTGAATTGTATGGCCTGTGTTTACTGCTGATCCTGCCTTGCTACTTTTATAAGGTTGGATTTGCTCTATTCCTAATCTGTGCCATTAATATGACTTCTGATCTCTCAGGGTCAGAGTCCAACATGATACCATTCCAGCTTTCTAACCAATCTCCAGTCAAAATAAACCATGACCTCTTATCGACAATCTGAGTCTATTTAAATTGTACAAATAGGCTCTCCTTGAGCACACATATATTTCCTTAACAAATAGTCAGCGGAGATTAACAGGCATTTACAGGACTCCCAGTAATCCCAGGCAAGGAAAAAGTCAAGATAGCCTGATAAATCTTAACCTAAAACAGTTAAAGCTTCTGTGTACTTAGTTTCCTTTTCAGGTCCGTGATACATTTGGGACAAATTATTTCCTGCACATTGATACAAGTGTTCTTTGATGTTTTTTAAGGCTGTCGGACTTTGCAATGCAAACAGTAGGCCTAGTATGGCGATATTTTGGTTTTGCAAAGTGATGTGTATTTTATTTTAGCAATTTGCTCTCAGCGTTATTTTATTCTTTAGGATCAAAAATGTGTGTAGCGCTTTAAGCACTTACATGGACGGTTGATCCAAACCAGATTTTGTGTCGATAAGTGAATAAAGAGAAACAAGAATTCCAAATTAAATAGAGACTTTAAGGAAAACAGTTTGGCTTGGCTTACATGCGCATCCTTTCTTTAACTAGCGTGTCAAGTACTAACCTGGTATAAATGCAACAGCAGTGCTGTGAAATAATGCAGATGGTAACTGGAGAAAGAGGTGGTTATTCATCAAAGTGTGAACAGTTGCGTCAAGGCCCAAATTCGCTCCCTTTTGCAACTTTTCCAACTCCGCTTATTTAACAAACTCTGTCATGTGATGAATTCACTACCAATTTGGGCAACTACGACAGTTGTGGAATTACGGAGTTCTTCACATCACTTTGCATGCGCGTGCACAGATAATTCGACTATTCAGCAAGTGATGGAGTGTGTTGAAGGTGCAAATGCAACTAAGCGTACTGCTATGAATTCGCCTGTTTGACTTCGCCACATCAGAGTGGCGAATTGTGGGGTTGATGGCAGGACTCCAGTGTTGTGTAAGGCGACTATTTAATCAAAAGTGACAATGGTTACTGCAACTAAATGACAACATGACCTAAGGACAAGGTGACATAGAAATAGAATATTCACAGAATACAGTTAGTGGGATATGGTGAGACTGACGTCACTGCCCTTCACTTGTTGAATTCGCCTCACTCTGGATGACTTCTCATCTTACTTCAATTCGCCTGACTACCCCACACTACGCATGTGACTGTGATTGTCACTGTCTGCCTGTTCGATAAATCTAGCCACTGCTTCATGAATAAAGAGAAGTGAATTCGCATCTTCCTCATTGCAGCGACACGAACAGAGGCAAACTCACTACACTAGGCGAATTCGCCCTTTAATAAATAACCCCCATAGAGTTAATATAACTTAAAAGGAGGCTGTTGTATGATACTTTACTAGTGCTTCATATAATTGCCCTACCTCCTTTTGAGTAACCTATCCCTATGCTTTAAGTAAATGTTTTAAGTATGGCAGACATTTTGGGATGTAATTTAAGAGGAAAAATGTGTGCGTTAATATTTGGCTGTCCAATGAAATCCCACTGGGTGTGTTTAGATGGGGATATTATTTTCTCTGCATTGAGTAATTTATTTGCTGATATTGCAATAAGTCCTGATCAATACATAATACTTGCCATCAATGGGACTTTTTTTCTTTTGCCACAACCTGGATAAAAACTCTTTAGCTGGCAAATTCACATCTTTACGCATCAATTCACACTTTAGTCAATAACCCCCCAAGTGTTATAAAGCACCAGATGTTTAATCACAGGATGATTAATTAAATGCAAACCTTTGACTATACAGACAGCGGGTGAAATTTATTAAAATCAAAAATGCCATTTTCGAAATAAATAATTCAAAAATGGCATTTTCTATTTGGAAATTCGGAATTCCGAGTTTCCATTTACTTCTAGTAAATGTAACGAGAGGTGCTTCCATGCGAGCACCGCTCGTTACATTAGGCTGCTCAATACAGCAGCCGCTGGGGAGACTCATCTCTCCCAAGCACTTCCTCGTTGGCCATAGCCAATCAGGAGCCGCTGATGTCATGGATGACGTCAGTGGCAGCCAAATCACATGGCAGCGCTCAGTCAATTGATTTGGCCGCCGCTGACGTCATCCGTGACATCAGCGGCTCCTGATTGACTACGGCCAACAAGGAAGCGCTGGGGAGAGATCGGTCTCTCCAGCAGCTGCCTGTACTAGCAGGCACATGTAACGAGCGGTGCAGGTTTGGAAGCACCACTTGTTACATTGACTAGCAAAAAAAGAAATCCGGATTTCGAAAACAAGAATGCCATTTTCGATTTATGTAAATTGATAATGCCATTCTCGATTTTAATAAATTTCGCCCAGTGAGTTGATAAATAAAATTTCAAAGTCCATCTGCACTTATTACATATAATAGTTCATTTCCAACGAAGCAATAAGCATTTAGGGAACATGCATAATAGTGCTTTTTCTAAACCTTTGTGAAAGTGAGCAAACCCATGCACAACCAGCCATTGTGCAGATGATTCATTTAATATAGAATCTGCAATCAAAGAAGATGTAGAGAAACTTAAAGGACACTGCAATGTACGCAACTTACCGGTATGTGCAATAACTGCAATTAGAGGGAAAAGTTGGCCACTTAATGCTGGACAAACAGTTTTTTTTTTTTTTTATTATTTTTGATGCGTTTTGTTATGTTGAAAAGTTGTTTTCCAGTCCTATATCAATTAACCGAAACCTTTATAAATATCCTCTGTATTGTTTTTGGGAGCATATGAAGGCAGTACTTACCGTATTTGTTTTTGTCACTATCGTCACTGTTTGCCTATTAAAGCCTCTGTAGTTAAAAAAAGCTGTAACATTAACAGTAAATAAAAGGCAACAAAATTGAGTAAGTATTGAGTAAAAACAATCAGTATTTACTAATATTGACACTGACGAACATGCCTCTTTGTGTATTGAAGCTTCTCAGACTGGACATTTGTAAACTGTCTTAGAATTATGCCATCTGCAACATGCTAAACATTAATGGGGTCATTCCGGTAGGTCCGAATTTTCTGTCCCGAATTCACTTATAGCGAATTCACATTATAAAGTCGCGACCGCGACAATTTTTTTGTCGCGGTCACAACTTTATAATGGGAGAATTGTCGCGGTTGCGACTTTATAACGGGAGTTCGCTATAAGTGAATTCGGGACAGAAAATTCGGACCTACCGGAATGACCCCCTAATTCCAAGGTGTACAACCTCTCTAAGTAAAGAATAGATACAAAAAAAATATTGAAAACAAAAGTGTTTTACATTGAGAAAACTAGTATCTGGCTCAGTTGCCCAATATTATAGAGGAATTACGCTTGATTTGTCTGGGAGGGGAATACTTACCTGTCACCTCCTTCACTCCAGCGCTGCCTCCTGCTTCAAGATTTCTTCTTTTCTTCTAGCACTGTTATTCTCTTCACTTCCTGCTTCTTCTTCAACATTGCTGATTTTTTATTCTGTGAATGCTCAAACTGCTTCTGAGCATGTGCAGGAGAAAAAAAATCGGTGATGTTGAAGAGGAGGTGTGAACAAAAAGAGGATCATGGTGCTGTGCTGCAACAGAAGAATAGAATATTGCTGTATCTTGAAGCAGAAGACATCGCTGGAACTAAGGAGGTGTTTGGTAAGTATTTCCCTCTTTAAGAATCACCCTTAAACAAAAACAAGCTTAGTTCTCCTTTAAGAGATGATGATGATGCCTTGCCTTCAGACACCTTAGAATCTGTTCCTTGAGTGAGTCATCATCAAGATAGCAGGCCTTTGTTCTATGGCTTCTGCTAAACACGTCCCACAAGTCAAACATCATGCATCATATGTTTAACCAATGCAGTAAAGTGTAGCACCAAGTTAGCCATAGATATAAGCAGAAACAAGTAGAATATCTATTCAGTTAGTCAATAAAAGATATCACCTATATTCTACTTGTCTATGTTTAATCCATGTAACAAAAAAGTAAACCTGTGTTGATATTGGGAAATTGCAGAGAGGAGTACTGGCCTATTGTATCTTTCAAAATCTCTTTACATTGGTAGTCACCTGCTCTATGGTACTTTGAATTTTATACAGTCAAACCTTCAAAAACCTCTAGGCCATTTGGTGTTGAAAATTATGAAGATTGCAAAGACTTCATCTTTTGAACTGACTCAGAAACCCTAGTTTCATGTGCCATCTTGAGAAGACCACGCCATCCAATATTTATTATATTACTACATTCATATCATGTAGTCTAAAAGCATTCCATTTGCTAAACAAACTTGAATGACTGTATTTAAAAGGTTCTTTAAATCTGTCAGTTCTGGGGGGTTATATTCCATCTATGACATGAAATTCAAACTGTGACGTACAGTATAATGTCATTTTCTAAGAGACTTTCAGGGGAATTCATCAACACGGGCAAACGTTACAAGAGGTCTAGAAACCTATAAGTTTATGACACTTTCCCAGTGGTAACAGAAAAATATCAATCGAAAAGTGTCAATCAGAAAAAAAAAGTATCGATCGATATTTTTCAGCCGGTACCCGTTTTTTTTTCCATCGATAAAATTCGAAAAAGCCTTTTCAACTTTTATAAATTTCGCCCTAAGAATGATCTAAAACAAACGTGATGTGCAGCAAGTCTATTCATCCTCAAAATGTTTGTTATCTTATTGTCCACTATACCAGTGGTCGGCAAAGTGCGGCTCGCAAGCCACATGCGGCTCCTCAGCCGCTGCTCTGTGTCTAGCCCCGCCCCATAGCCCCGCCCCCATGACCCCCGACGCTCCTGATTGGACGTCGGCAGGTCATGGGATCGGGTGCGTTCGCTCCTCCCCCTTTGCGGCTCTTTAGGAAAGATTTGGCTCTCTCCTCAGAAGACTTTGCCGACCACTGCACTATACTATCAACACATAACATTAAACTATTATATGAATATGTGGCAATCTGGAAGATTTTCGACCTGTTTGTACTTGTTATGACATGTGTGAATGATTGCAAAACTCTTTTCTCTGTAACTAGTAATGTGCAACATTTAGAACTATCGTGTTAAGGTTAAAATGTATTTATTCTGTTTTACAATTCACTTCAGTACAAATAGAAAAGCAGGGGATTTAAGGACATATTTATCAAACAGTGTAATACACGTATTGCTGCATTACCATATTTTATTTCATCGGTGGCCCCTTTAATTAAAGCAACATCAGAAACAGTTAAGAGTATTTATAAACTACTTTGAAAACACTGTGTCATGATTTGCACTGGGCAGTTTTTGGGTGTAACTGCCTTTTGCCGAAATTCTAAACCTTGTGTACATGAACTTCATATAGTCAGTTAACCATATTAGAAATGTGTGGGTTTCTCAATATTGCACTTCATCTCCAAGAAGAGTACGAATGAAATTAAGGAATTATTTATATAAACCGCAAAGTCTATTTGGATTCCTTTTTAAACTTTATGTGAACTTTTCATACATATACTGTATATATGTATACATATATACACACACAATGGGCGAAATGTATTAAAATCGAAAAAAATCGCGGCTGATTTTTTTGATATCGCAGCCGCAAAATCAAAAAATTGGCCGCGATTTGTGCAAAATAAAAAAAAAATCGGCCGCGATATCGTGAAAAATCGGCCGTGTTTTTTTTTCGATTTTTGCATAATCGTTAAAAATCGGCCGAGATTTGTGCAAAAACGAAAAAAGCGGCCATGATATCGTGATATTGAAAAAATCGGCTGAGTTTTTTTTTCGATTTTTATAGATTTTGCCCTATATACAAAAAAAAAAAATACTGTGCTTAAAATTGCCTGGGAACAGCTCAGTATAAAACTAATATTTCAACAGAAGATTAAAAAATTATGATTATTAAATGAGGTCTCAAAAATTGTGCACTGCTGTTTATTACTTGACTGTAGAAATGGAAGAAATAAATTCAGTTTAGAAATGTAAGGATGTGCATGTTTTGGTACTGGTTCCATTTTGCATTTTTGGGTCTCTTTTTTTATTGTAGAAAAAAATAAACACATTTTCACATATTTACTGTCCTTTAATAGTGTCCTTGTACATTGTTTGGAGTCATTAGGAAGTTATAAAGGCATTTTCTCTTCTAATTGTAAACAAACCCAAACAGCCTGTGTAAAAAAGCTTCCTAAAATCTTCTTTGGGGGGGATATCTACTGCAAATGGGGGTCCAATGAATTTCCCTTCTCCATTCCCCAATTGCCCAATGGGTTCAGGAGGAAAAACTAAGTTTTAAAAACACAGGTGTTCCTGAGACCTCATGCCACTCCACTATGTGCAGGAGGTGGGGGGAAACATGGCATCAGTGGGGGTTATTGAGTCCCCCACCTCTTTCCTTTAACCCTAAAATCCCAGTCGGAAAAGGGGAATGTGTCCAGCTAGGTAAGGGCCAATACTGATCCCCACTCTTAGCCAGAAGAAAATGGGAACCAAAGAGGACCTCTGGTGGTGGAGCCTAAAGGTATAAAAAATAAGCCCAATATTCCATCCTTAGCAAAAGCTAAATTGCCACAGGTTTATTAGTGGAGCTCAGAGATTAATTACAACACAGTGGGGCCCTAGGAACCACCTTTCAACTGCATAGCAGAAAATCTTATTATATGGCAAGGGGCAAAAGCAGTCTCATTGGAGAGAAATATGAGTCTTTGAGTAGTCTAAGCCCAACATTTGTGTAGAAATGAGATGAGGTGGTAAAGGAAATTCATGCTCCCACATATAAAATCACATCCAAAGCATAGAAAAGCTCATTAACAATTTACATGAAGACAAAGAAATAAAATCCTGGCAGATGTGGCATAATCTGCTCTACCCCTTATAGTTACACAGTTAGTAATGCTGAGAGAAAACTTAGGACCCTTACGTTTAACAAACTACATCATAGGACCAGCATTTTTCTCCCAATTTAACAAACAAGAAAGGGTTCTCCACCACATTCTCTAAACAAATTATGTTTTATCTTTAATAAATATGCCTCAAGCTGCTTTACTTCCTAGCTTACCGAGCAGTGTACTGATTGGAGGAGACTCTGCCTACTCCCCAGTCTGTAAACATTTAGTAACTATAGTAACAGATCTCAGGACTTTTTTTTTAATGTTTATTAACTTGTAATTTTTTATTAACATTTGTTTCACCTATTTAAAGTAAACATCAATCATTTATGCTAGACATGCACAATGCAGGATCCACCTATGGCACTGTATAGACCCATTACGTTTTATCACCAAACCAATTATTCTAGCACAGATTACATACCTGGATGCTCTGTCTGAAAGAAGCTGTCTGAAGCAACCCTGAGTTTTTGTTGAGAACAAAAATAAAATAATAAATAAAAACTTAAAACAAGAAGAAAAACCAACCCTTCAGAGCACAACCATACAAGGCCATAGAGGTACACATTGTATAATGAAAATGATTAAGTAATTAATTATAAAATGTAGTAAAACAATCATTTATTAAGTGAATTAAATAGTGTACTTGACTATTTTCCCTTACTATAGCAATAACACCACATTTAGACCAGATTAAACCCATCTAGACTATTTTAAGTATGGTAAGACATTTGTTCCTAGTTCCTAATGTTAGTTGGTCTATTAATAAGGTCTGTGATGCCTGGAAGTGACCTGACTCTGACTAGGCAGTCAACAAGCTGCCTCAAATATGTGATTCTGGAAACTGGATGTACTATTGTTAAGATGTTTACTATAAAATATTTAGCAGTAAGATCTCTAAAGGGGGTTCAACCATGTTTTGTATCACGTTGATACCACTTAAGAGCAGTAGGTATGAAGTTCAGGAAATTATGCTTGGGGTAAACTCTGGATTTTACTATAAACCAATAAAAAATACATTAGGCTTTTGAGTGTTATACTATTTATAATGTATAATTTTATGCTTACTAAAAAAACATATTTTATGATTTTTCACTATATTGCACCATGAAATATTGAGACATAACAAATTAAATGCAGTCTAATATTGACTATTACTTACAGATTTTGCAAAAGCTTAAAAAAACAAACAGATCTTGCCCATTTTGGTATTGGTATTGTATTTATATAGCACTGGTATATTACGCAGCGCTGTACAGAGATTCATCATTCACTTCAGTGCCTGCCCCGTAGAGCTTACAATCTAGTTTCAGTCACACACAGATGTATGTTTTTGGATTGTGGGAGGAAACCCACACAGGTACGGGGAGAACATACAAACTCCATGCAGATGAAGTCCAGGGTGGAATTGA